>CABFOV010002213.1:57480-90584 GCA_902141375.1 Timema poppense
CCGAGGTCAAGAAATGAGCTTTATGTTTAGACCGCGTTCCCACCAGTACAGGTAACTGTAATTCGACATACCTTTGTAGACAACTTCAAGTAACAGAATATTTCATTTAAAAGAAAATACCCTGTTATTATTATTATCACCGCGTCTTACTACCGGTTCGGGTTGTACGCACTTACGCTAATGTGTAATGGTAGGGTGATTGTGAGATGAAATGGAGGACCTACAGTTTAACGTGGAATCCGAAACACGGTGGAGGCCTGGCATTCCCGAAAATATCCTACTTAATTACCTAACTATTTTAATTTCTCCCAGTACTTACCTATGCAGTTCAAGCTTCTGATAGTTTGAATCGGTTCTGGTGCCGTTATTTAAAAATTGGAAATTCGTGATGCCAAAATGTTGGGAGAAGGGGGTATATCTACAGTTGTATTTACATTCTTAGTCTTCTTAGTTAATAATATCAAGAGAAATTACACAGTAATCCATAGGGAAGTTGGTATGGAGTATGGCAGCATTTGATAAGTGTTTAGATGAAATTTATAATTAATAAATTAAATTATACATATTATTTCTACAGTGGCAAATTTTGGTGACTTCTAAAAAAATGTTGTGGCCAAAAGTGGGCTTCCTATAAAAATCAGGGTCTGTACTATGATGCTGCTAATAGCGACATTGTTCTGTTTCTTATGATCAGGTTTGTTCTCAGCTCATTAACTAACCACATGCTCCAAGATGGTGTCATTAGCATCGACTACAAGGTCCAACTGCTCGTCCACATCGCGTTGACTTATGTTACCCTTCACTTTCTGGTTGGACAAGATCTTGGCCACTCTGTGGAAACATACATTCACAAGTTAGCAGGTATAAATTTCTCATTTAAATTTATTGTGGTTTCACAAAGGTTTTCGGACAACTCCATTTATCAATTTAAAGTGTGACCAAACGTGGTCGCTTACTTTACATAAAAAACAAACAAATTTAGGGTGATTGAAAACAAGGTGATTAGGATGATATTTGGTCCAACAAATTGATGAGTCTACTGGAGAGTGGAATAGGTTATATAATGATGAGTTATATAACCTGTACTCATCAAGAGACATTGTTAGGATAGTCAAATCTCACAAATTACGGTTGGCAGGACCTGCAGCGCAAAGAGAAGACACTAAAACCATGATTAGGGTATTGTGTCATCATAAATACAATTAGCTATTATAAGGTAATGAAACAATTTTTTTAAATAACTACCGGTAATTACTCACGTGCGTAAAATGTTTGTTCCTTCAGACTTCATAGTCTTCTGAAAAGAAGTGAAGGTCATGTAATACTCCCAGTTGTCTTTAGAAGGCAATTTGTTGGACAACTGGGTTGACTGAACCAGCGCAGCAGTACATGTCTGAAACACAATCAAAACAATGATATTTTCAATAATTGGTGAACATTTTTCTACCCTAGAAGCAATCTCGATACCAATGTTATCTACCCGCTTCGGTGGCCACGTGGTCTAATGCGCTACTCTCGCATGAGACTAGACTGCCGACGAGGGGATATAGGTTCAAATCTCAATCAGGTGTAGTGAGGGTTATTTTCAAAATCATTTTCACACTCTCCCCCATGCAAATGCGAGTACACTTCTTATAAATGTAAACTTCCTGATCCCTATTAAGGACCCTCGAGACTATTTGGATACAGGCCTATATCTAGACAAGGCAATATGGAGTACTTTGTAGACAAGGCTTTCAAAATCGTATATACCATAAATCTATGGTATGTAAATGATGTTTTAGATTATGAATCTGGGTGGACGTTCCTATTATAAGCAAAAAATTAGGGCCGACCATATTGATGAATAACTTTTCTTTTATCACATATAATAAGTTTAAACTTTCAATTATATAACTACATTTATATTTTGAAGTTTTAATACAGTTTTTTAGTCTTGTAACGAACAGGATATTTGCTAAAAAAAAAAGCCAGTGAACAAATTGGTTAAGTGTTAACCACCACGAGGGGGTGACTAGTCTGTATATCGATATAATTAACAACTTGTACCTTAATAAATTCATCAAATGATTTGTAGCCGGGTAATGTAAGCTCTTCTTCCTTTGTTTCATTACTACTTGACGTTGACGGTTCAGGAGAATCTACAGACAGGGTCTTTTTTTCACTATTGACATCCATTTTGTGCATTATTCTATTGTTTACATCAGAACTTGGATACAAATTCACTCTGGCGGCATAATATAGAAATATAAAATATACAACAGAACATCGTGCACAGAACGTTTTTAACATTATAGGCACTTGGTTCAGCCGTTAGTTGCGCTAGTGATAATGAATTACGAATCTAAATAACAAAGTTTGAACCAACGAAGTGTTACAGCTGCGAGTAGATATAACAAACATTTATGATATATGTATATGTAACAATATTTTATATTAATAAAATGAAGAGTTTGTCTGTTCATCATAATCATTGCATGATATCTACAGTACGAAGAGGGCTGACATTTTTAAATCCTTAGCAGGAATTTGAAAATTTTGATTAGATTTTTTTGGGGGGACGAAAGTAATAAAATGAAGAATTTTGTTTGTCTGCTTGAAGCAAAGAGAAGAGTTGCCCAGGGTGGCCACTTAATGCATTGCATTGTGAGTCTAGGCAACTGCAGGACTTATGCTAGTATTATGATATGATTTAAAAAATATTGATCCCAATTATGGTTCTATCAATCATTTAAAAAGTATTAGGTCTAACTAAAAAGTTCAACAACAATGTTTTGTGATTAGTACAGTGTATTTAACTCATCATTATGTAACCTACTCCACTCCCCAGTAGCCTCACCTCTTTTTTTGGACCAAATATCTTCCTAAGCACCTTGTTTTCGAACACCCTATTTTAAAAAAAAATTTGACGTGTAAGTAAAGAGATAATGTTTCACACGCCTAGAGACCAGCCGGTAGACTTATTATTTTGTATTATTCTGAGTTTTACATTCCTGCAGGCTAGACTTCAAAGGTAAATGTGTACAGAGTTTAGTTTAATACGCAAAAGACTGAATAAGTATTCAAATGAATTGGTTTCTTCAAGGTCGTAGTCAAGGGGTGGTTTTCGGGGAGCTCAACCCCCCTCGCCCACAAAATCTTATGAACAAATATATATGGCTTTATTTATGGTTCAAACAGTATCGAAATTAATGTACAAGTACAAATTAGGGGGCTGTGTTGCCTTAAAAAGCACTTCATAGAGTTTCTATAGCTGTTTAATAATTAGAATCTGTCCTAGCCTCTGGCATTTGGGGGTTGTATTGCAATAAAATCACTTCAAATATCTTCTAGATCTGTATTTGGTTTATAATTTTTTTCTAACCTCCATCAATTGGGAGTTGGGCCCACTAAACCCCCCCGCCCCACTGAAATTATTGGCTATCTACGGCCTTGGATTTCTTGATCATATTATTTTTTATTCATAACTAAGAAAAAGTTACGATTCATTAAATATATATATATTCTTAATTATTTTTGTAAACTTATTAGGCTCCCCTTTTCTGTTTTTCTTCACCCTATGAACTATGGTCTATCAGGAAAACTGAAAAATATTATATTCTAATTACTAGATTTAAATTGATTTGAACATCATACAATAATTATTTTTTTTCTATTCTGACGATTTTTACTTGAGTTATTGTATTTAGATTACATCCAGCAGAGATTTAAACTAATATATTTACAATTGTTGAAACCACAGTTATTTAATTTGTAACTCACTAAAACGTCTATTACCATAATTACGCATTAGATACGTGAATGCATGAATACAAAATTGGAATGAGCGAACATTTTTATAAATTTCATTATAATTATTAAACACGCTAACCCACATAAAATTATGTTTATAAATAATATAAACTTAATTAATTTAATCTAATACGTTTAATTTTAGATAATGACTCTCGGTTGTTTGATCGACATTTTAAATAGTACTTGAAACATGTACTCACTCCAATATCATTTGTTTCAAATCCTTTACTAAATCATTGTGTTTGTTATATTGAATAACACAGTCTACTTGTTGATTATATAAAGCTGTAGTAATCTGAAAAAGTTTCGTCTCGATTTATGATAATCTGTGGTTTCGCCCCTTTGTTAGAAATATTTTGTTAATAGTTTGGTTAGCTACATTTAAAAGTAAAGTATTATTCAAAAATAATATTATGTTTGATCCTAAGCGAAAATATTGTTTTTCTGCCATAACTTTAAAAAATAGTTTGTGTTCTTATTGACATTTTACTTTGTCAGACCTATCACTTTGAAATGTTATGTTAAAATAATCTATTAGTTTTTTTTCTATGATTGGAGATTTTAGATGGTTTCAAAAATATAGTGTCACATTTTATTAAAATGCTTCCCCCCTCCCCCCTATCAATCTTATTTTTTTGTTTTAGTATTTATATTCATTCTATGATGGCTATGCTTCAAACTGTCTTTACTTCTCAAAAATTGTATAAGCCAGCAAGGAAAAGATTTTCCAATTTAAAAAATATCCCATAAGCTACAAAAAAACTAAATTCACTTAGTTTCTGTGATTTTTTCAAGATGGTCTTGTTAATAAAAATTGTCGATCTATTTTTCTAGCTTATTGTTCAATCGATAGTCTCTCACAAGTAGGAAATATAATATATAGATTAGAATGCTATAAAACAATAGTCTTATTGTTGCAGGGCCAACACCACGGATATTCAGATGTCAAATGCAAGCCCCCTCCCAATGGCGAAGGTGGAGGCAATGGACACAGTTGTGGCGGTGGCTATTGGCATTCTCGCAGCAGTGTTCGTGGGGGCCCTTGCAGTGTTAGTGGTGCTCTGTCGCCGACACAAGGGTTCCTTGGATGTGTTTGGTTGGACCGCTTCTGGTATTAAGTAATTACCAAACACGCTAAAAGACCTATTTCATTTTGATGGGCCAATATATTTTTTTCCAATCCAAACCCCAAAGTTTATGTCTTTATTAAGTTTAAATATTAATGACTGTTGATGCTCACATTTCGAAAACATGCCGATGATCTGAGATTAAGGTGGCATGGAAGGTGATATCAACAGTTGTTGAATATCTGTCATGAGGCATATCAACATTAGATGAGAAACTTTTTAAATGAAGAGAAAAAGTTGTCATTAAATTCCAGGCCACCCTCGATGGATATTCAACAACTGTTGATATCACCTTGTGGAGAAAATTAAACTCGTGTGGTTTCTACTGAAGCAATATTTTATTTATACTGGGCCAAAATATGTTTTCTAAGAAAACTACAAACACATTTGACATTTTCTCATGTCCACTACGCTCTCCCACCTTAATCATTACCTCATAGATATAATTAGGTACCGGTACTAGCAGGAATTTATTCTCACAACTTTGATGGGACTTTTTACAAAATATCTTAAGTGGCTGTAAATTTGTAAACATAGTTTACTTACGGTAAATATGTTTATTTTTTAAATCACATATAATGTTACTTTTATGGTTCTCCTTGACTTAATACAATCCAAGGAAGCATAATGAGAGCATTGAGTTTTAAGAAAATGGGTGACCTGGTGGTCTAGGGGGTAAGCTGTTGGACTTCTGTGCTGCTCGTCCGGGGTTCAATCCTCGGTCCCAGCATAGATTTATCTGATTACCAAACCCTTCCTTCACCTCTGACAAGACATCTTGTTAATGTGGGGAATGCCAGGCCTCCACTGTGGACTGTAGGTCCTCCATTTCATCTCACAATCACCCTACCATTACACATTAGTGTAAGTGCATATAACCTGAACAGGTAGTAAGAATAGTAATAATAATAATAATAATATTTTACATATATGCCATCTTATATCAATGGCCACTTAACGGCTTCGTTGCTTCAATCCGTATTGATAACAGTGGTAGTTTATTCTCTAACACCAACTCAAAGAGAATGTTTTTGAAGACCATATGCCCCTATTATTTGGCTCTTGTACCCCCAGGGGTACAGATGGATACTCCTGGTCTAAGGTGTCGATCCCACAATAGTCTAAACTTCCGACGACGGAAAGATTGGGGTTTGAATACTGGTCGCGTCTACTGAAATGGGTTTTCCCCTCTCCTTACATATAAATGTGGGTACATTTCTTCAAAATTCAATATTACTCTTCCGTAATACATTTAACCTAATTAGTTCATATGCATACTACCCCAGAAAGAAGCCAGATGTGGTTACAAAAAAAAAACTCAATTAGTTGTGGGGTCTTCCTATGAAAATTTGACTGTAGCAGATGTATATAAATATAATTTTTGTGTTGAAGTATTACTAACCAAGGACAGTAACTGGGCCCTCTTCCGATCACAATGATTGTATCTCTTTTCAGACCGGATGTCCACCTGATCCCGACAGAGCGCCCGGATCTGGAACTAGGTGACGTACGCCTACACCCGGACATCGAACAGATCCTGGAAGACGAGCAATGGATCGGAGATGCCACAGGACTGGTACCCCACTGTCTGGCTGTCCTCAAGTCCTGCCACTACCTCACGGAGAGGCTGGCCGCGCTTGCGATGGGGCCCCTCACCAACGGCAAGGCAGGCCAAGAGATTGTACAGGTGCGCATACAACCCACCGGATCATTAGTCGACACCTTTGGCCGGTCGAAAAGTTACTCAGGTCATATCTTAGTTTTGCTATTATTATTATTTTGTGACATCGTAGCATGGCTTCCTAGGTTTCATTCTGCCGGAACTCATCAGGGAGGAGTGTGAAACGCACAACGCAACTTCCTAAAAGAGGAAACCAAGGATCCACCTTTGCTGTACCTTCTTCCAAATATATAAAATATACCTCAAAAATCGAAAAGAGAGATATGTATTTTTTTGTGTAACCTGCATGGCTGTGTTTTGACAGGTGGCTAGGCGCATCTACCCCAGGGTGGACGATATGGTATCCAGCATGTACCCCCCTCTCGACGCTCGCTTGTTGGAGGCTCGCACAGCTGCTCTCACACTCGCTGTGACTCACCTAGCCCTGGTGACTCGCCACGCGTGTTCCTTCACTCGCTCGTCCAGCAGTCGACTGGACTGGATTGACCAGGCCCTGGCAGACATGGAGCCCCACCTCTTGGTAACATTATAAATATAATTTTACCCGCATCGGTGCTAAGATCCTCTAACGGTAAGATGTCAGAATTCTGTGTTGGAGGTCCGGGGCTCAATCCTCGTTCCCGGCACAGATTTATCCGATTACCAAACCCTTCCTTAACCTCTGACAAGACGTTTATTAATCACAATTTGTGAATGTGGGGAATGCCAGGTCTCCACCGTGGTTCGGATCCCACGTTAAACTGTAGGTCCTCTATTTCATCTCACAATCAACCCTACCATCACACATTAGAGTAAGTGCGTATAACCCGAACGGGTAGCAAGATGCGGTGCTAAATAAAAAATAAAATATTTAATATAACTGTAAAAGTTAATTCTTTTCAACCAAACAAAAGGAAATATTGAGAAACTCTACTTGCTATCTTTAAAATGAATCAAATTAATTAAACGCTAAGGTTTCAGGATAAAATAGAACGTCCAAGTACTCAAATATTTTGCGAGTTTTGTCGACTCGAACTCTAAATTTTCATAGTACTCGCACAGCCCTAATAATATTTGCACTTTCTGTTGTCTGACCTTCACAGGCTTTGAGAGAAGCCGCTCTTATCCAGGAAGCAACTTGGCGAGTCCACAGAATGAGCTGCAGTGGTACCAACTGAATTGCAAACACTGGAATCTCTACCGACTGTGTGCTAAACCATCAAGGTCTTCCATTTTTAAATATTAGTTACTTCTATAATATTGTTAAAATCATACGGGAGTGATGACTTTCCATAAAGACGGGGACGGTGTATCAAGTGCCAAGTTCAGGGCGGTTTGATTACTCAAAAATTAAAATTCGAGTTGCGTTCTAGTTGTTGTTTTTAACCGGATTCAATTTTATTTTTAGTTTTCAAAACTTGACAAATTTTTAGTTTTATTATTTGTACAAATTCTACTTGCATTTCTTTTTCAAAACTAGAAAAGTTTTGAGTTATCAGAAATTTTAATTTTTTAGTATACAGAATAGATACAATTTGATATTAGTAATTAGTAAATGTGTGAGTCAATTATTAATGGAATAAATTGTTACAGAGTAGGGATGTAGTTTTGGGAAGGGTGTGGAGGGGGGGGAGTGTGATTAGCCTCCAACGTATCGGAATAAATGTGTATTCAAGGAAGGGGACCCTAAAGGTTTGTTTAAGCGTGGGTTGTCTAAAGGGGGGGGATTTTTAACCCAAGTATATAGACACTAAAATCAAAATGGCGGTAACAGTACCAATTGCCTTGCTTTGCTCTATTTTTTTATCAAAGTAGATAATTAAAATTAACAAGTAACTATATATTTTAAAATACAATAATAAATATTTTCCATATACGACTTTAAATATTACATTGACTGATGAAATTTAAAATAGTTTATATTACCTAAGTAAAAATGATGTGTGTTTGGTAGACTGAGCTGAGGGAAAGTAGGGGTACATTCTGGACTGTATAAGGCGCTACCAACATTACCTCCCGCTGAATACGCTACTATTACCGGGTTAAACATTTAAAATAGAGAATTAACAATTATGACTTATTAAAAGTGCCTTTTACATAACTTCGGTTTCAGGTTATTGCGTTTAATGAGAAAATGTTGATCAACTTATAAGTAAATAAATGTTTTTGTACATATATAATCTCTCATTCCAATGCAAGTTTCTTGAAAATGTGTGTAGTTTTTGGATTATATGATTTTTATATAAATTACTTGTTTATTTTAGTACTATAGTATTATGGTGGGAATCAATATAAAGGTAATCTTAAATTGGTGCTAGGATAAAGTGTCTTTCTTTATAAGCTCATGTTTTTGTAAGTGTCGAGTATAGTTTAGCCATAACCTTGTCAAATATGATCTATAATTCTACAAATATTTAAGGCTATGTATATTTTAACTTTCTTTGCTTATTAACGCTGATGTGTTCACAATTAAATGCAGAGCTTCAAAAAAATTTAATTTGAATCTAAATCAAACATTTGGCGAGCTAAATTTTGGATTCAAACGTTTGAAGCTTCCTATTGACTTTTATTACCTATAATCCATTCACCGTAGGAATTGACTTCTGAAAGGCCTTTTTCCCTACCATAAATCTACTATATAGTAGGATATTGGTAGGAAAAAAGAACTTTCAGAGAGTAATTCCTACCGTGAATGGAATATATTAAAATATTTATCAGAAAAACCAATGACAAATATTCAGAAGAGAAACATTCCTCTATATGCTGAAGATGATGCAACATTTTGGTAATTAATGAGATTTTAAATGTATTTACAATACTACACAATAGAATGTATCCATTGTATTTAATAGATAAATTCATTTATAATATAAAAAGGCCAGGAAAAAAAATATGTATTCAATCTTGGAGTTAGCTGTGATCCCAACGACACCGATTGTAGCTAAAGGTATATAATTTTATCAGTTTAAGGGGGGGAAAAAAATTGGAAAAAATATAGTGCAAAGTAAATAAACGAACAAAGTTTTTTTTCAGAATTGAAAAAAATATACTACAGGTTATACAGGTAAACAAAGCTGTGTTGGGGTATACAGTGACTCTGGTATTGGAATGTTGATTAAATAAACAAAGCTTTTTAGTTTGACAGTAATGGGGGGGGGAATGGTTATATAATCAAATTGTGAATAGCACATATTTTTTTAGATAATGTGAGGATATAAAAATTAGAGAAATAAGTTAAAAATCTAGATTTGTTTCGTGGACCCCGGGTTTGGGAACCTCTGGATTAAAGTATCTCATCTCTACTCCTCAAAACTCATTTGTGATATTATATGTCTTGTAATTAAAGTACCAATAAACAGGTTAATAAACAATAAATTGTATCCAAATATGTTTGTGTTATTTATGAATGAAATTGTTGATTGTCTAGAGAAAGTTTGTTCACGGTAGGAGTTTACCTCTGAAAGGACTTTTTTCCCTACCAGAAATCTATTATATAGTAGGATATTGGTAAGAAAAAAGACCTTTCAGAGGTAAACTCCTACCGTGAATGAAGTATAACTTTATTCACTGAGCGAGTTTCTTTGGAACATAAGCCTCTTTAAAGTATCCTTTCTCCCCACCGGACCCTCTCCCCCTTCAACACTTCATACAGCCTCCATTCTCCTCACAAGGTCGCCACCTTAGTTGCGCCTTCTTTATCCCATCCTACAGTAGCTCCTTAAGTATTCCTCTCATTTCTCATCCTATCACTCCTATACATTTAATTAATGATGTAATTATAAATTATGCAATATTCCACAAGGAAGTAATATTGGAAGCTTTTGATAACTTTATAGTCGGTAAATTGAATATAACACAATTCTTAAAAGTTATTAATTTCTAATCATTATTATTATTATCACCGCGTCTTACTACCCGTTCGGCTTATAAGCACTTACGCTAATGTGTAATGGTAGGGTGATTGTGAGATGAAATGAAGGACCTACAGTTTAACGTGGAATCCGAACCACGGTGGAGGCCTGGCATTCCCCACATTCACAAGATGTCTTGTCAGAGGTGAAGGAAGGGTTTGGTAATCAGATAAATCTGTGCCGGGACCGAGGATTGAACCCCGGCCGCCAGCATAGAAGTCTGACACCTTACCCCAATTTCTAATCAATGTTGGGTAGTCGAAAGTCTTATAAAAACCTGGATTTATCTTCAAGCTCAAATATGACATTCTAGAAGATAATATAACTTTGATAGAGCACATGATGAAATAAAAACCAGAGATTCAATGTCAAAAGATAATTTTATTGTTTGGACAGTACAGACGCAAAGTCTTGGCATTGCTTCTTACATCAGAGTAATCAAGCTTTTGTTTGAACAACCAAATATAGAAACTAAATCAATCTTGCTCATTTATAAAGAGATGACAAATGATTCAGGGAAACAGAACTAAAATTTGATTTAGAGGACAGTTATTTAATAAATTATACTTTATGAGAATGTGCGATGACTTAATCGGAAGCTAATTCGAATAGAATTCAAGTTTTCCAATATCTTTTTTGTTTCATGCTTGAAAACAAATATTGTACCTCTAAACTATGCGTCAAATCATCTTAGAAAATGGTTTATTGAATATTTGTTTGTAATACTTTCTTTATCAGCTTATAATTAAATATCACAACGTGCAGTTAAGTGCAATGCCTGAAGGGCGGCGCTCAAAACACAAGCAATTTAAATTATTTCAGACCTGCTTCGGTGGCCGCATAGTCTGATGTGCCACTCTTGTATCGGACTAAGTTGCTTAAGACTGGGAGATCGAGGTTTGATGCTGGCCGAGTGCAGAGGTTTTTTCCAAAATGGTTTTCCATTCTCCTTTCACAAAAATGTGGTTACACCTCCTCACCATCAAGTCTTACTAATCCCTAAACCATTAGTGTAATTAGTATACAAGCGTGTAACTGGAACGGGTATTGAGATGCGGCGCTAAAAAAAAGTTATTTTTTCAAATGAATATTGATTTTTAATTTAACATGTCAGAATGGCAAGAATTAGTATTTTAGCTCTCAATAAATATTTATCGGCAAAGCTGACTTGTTTCTAAGCCAAATGAAACGTTAGCTAGCACACCCCTAATCTTTGGGGTAGTTTTTAAATTGAAAAAATATAAGGTCAAATAATAAAAGTGAGAAAAATAATTTGAATTGGTAAATTAAAGTACAAAAAAAGTATAAATTAATCAGACATGAAGGGGGACGTTAAAAATAAAGGTTTATATATAGCAATGGCACCTGTATCTGCAGTTTACTGCTGCCCAATTTTATTTATTTTGAATTAAAGAAAATTTCAAACCACCTTTCTCGTACCTTCTTCCGAACATAATTTATTTAATGTTGGTAATGTCTTACTGTGATTAATTTATAAAATAAACATTACCGTATTTATGTATGTTACATAAATATCACGTATAAAAGTTTGGTATTAGCCGTGGTTTCACGTAACAGCGGTAGATCTAGGAACGTATTACCCGCGGATATGGGGGCCCCCTACTGTATTACTAAAATGTACACTGTTTTACCCTGATAGCTGGCAAATCTTACCTTTATGAGCTAAATATTGGTGTGGCTTACGAGAGTAGATTTTCTGGATGGTTGAAATTTACATTCCGATAAAGTAAAATAAATTTAATAACCTAAAAGTGAAATTCTAAACTAAACACTGAAAGGAGGATATATGAGGCTATTTTTCCTTTATCTACAAACAGAAAGGAATTCTTTTGAGGGTAAGACCTGCACACTTAGAAAATAAGTTGTAAACACTTTATAATTAAAATAAATGGTGGTTTAGTAAGGAAGGATGTCTAGCACTTAAATGAGTGTGAACACATTGTCATGGACGAGCTTTCACAACCAAGAGATTTACTCCAGAAACCTTAAGAAGCCGACCATGAAAGCTAGTTTTTAAAAAGTTTTTTTTTGTAGGGCTGTTAAATGTTCACTTCATCAATTCAAAATTAAGTTGAAAAGCATATGAAAAATTTCTTAAACAATCGAAACAAGAACATAAGAATTTTTTGTTGTTGCTTATAATATGCATATTATCCAATCAACTCCACTTATAATGAACCACCAAGGGGACCCATTTGATTCACTAAAGCCAATTCCCCCCCTTGCCCCAGTTTTTTTTCCGCTGGTTATTTATATACTGTTTTAATTAATATCTTTTATCGATCCACACCATCCATAAAATCTCAGAAAACAGAACTGACTATGTACATAACTTTAGGTAACATCATTTGGAAACGTGATTATCAGCATATGATGAAATATGTTAAAGTTATAATCACATTCAATTTAAAGTTTTTATTGACAAAATTTCATATCACATCTGGAATTTTACTTTCGAATCAAAACTGACCAATATTCAAAACTTTGCACCCTTCTAGTTTTTTTTTCTATCCACACAATGTCAACTCAATCATCACTATGACTCATCCCAACTAATTTAAACCATGATTTAGTACAAACAAAATCTTTTCTTGGTAACAATGAACCTCGTTATTTTTGGCAAGTATTGTATCACTCGTTACAATTCTAATTCCTAGAGTAAATTCATTCCATCAGGGGTGTGTGAAGTTCAGACACAATTTAAAACTGACATAAAATATTTTTACAATACAATTTTTCATTTCTGTATTTAAAAAAGGGTTTGTTGTAAAAAGTTCTTAACAAATCTCAACGCAAACGCAAATAATGTTATATATGCTAGATTTGGATCAAATACGTCTTACCTCTGGATATCAAATCTGAATCTCGGGGGAAAATGGAACATTTTAAGGAACTATAGTAAGCTGATAAAAAGTAACTTAATGTCGATTACATTAATTATTTTCAGTTAAATATTAAATTAATGGCCTCGGTCCAGTTTTTTTAGCACCGCGTTGCATCTTACTACCCATTTGGGTTATACGCTTATGTACTAATTACACCAATGGCTTTAGAATGAAGAATAAAGTGTACCCGCATTTGCGTGAAGAGTGGGAAAACCACCCCTGGTACACTCGAGTGGGAACAAGGCCAGATCTCCCAGTCTGTTGCGAGGACGCAGTGCAGGGTTTGAGGCCAAGTAGCTACCAAAAACGGGCATCAGATTGTGATATGTTAAAATTGTCCTATAATTATGTTGGGGGGCTGAACCAATAAGACGTATCGGAGCTCTAAATCAAATTTCAATTTTTTTCTTTTAAAATCTCATATCTTATCATTAAAATATATACTCAAGGATCTGAAGGGCGCAAGCATTGCATCCTTAAATATTACAGATTATTGACATGAATATTAACATAGCACGAAAAAATCCAAAATTAAAAAAAAAAATGTATTTTAACAGCCAATATCTCTTTTGGTTAGGCTTCATAGCTGTAAAAGCCAGATTAAAAAATATATATATCTGTACACACCCCTAACATACTTATCGAAACGCATTAAAACAATGTGTGCCAGTATTTGCACGTGTGATTTAATAAATAGGACACTCCTTCGAAACCTTACATTAGCAATAATACTATAATCAATGTATCACATGTCTCAATATAGTACCTCGTCTCCAGTGATTTCAACAAACATTCAAACAAAATACTGCCCTGCAGATTAACGTTTGATTTTTTTTTAAGGACATCAAACTCGATTCTTACTTGCGTAAAACAAAAACAAGGATCCATAACAATATCTTGATCTTTGGCTCCTAAATCTCGATAAATGAAAGTTATGACATCTAAAACAAAACGGTATAATTCAGAATTGAGTGATTTCTCATTTCACTTAAACGGTACGTACCGACGATTCGAATTGTAAATGTACTCGACATGATCTTTGTGATTTATTGATCTTTCACAAATTAATATTGATTTTACTATTGAAAGGATAGAAGTGTAAAACCTACACACCAGAAAACTGTAGGTCTTGCCTTTATATCCTCCAAAAAAAATAATTAAAATAGCAACTTTTGTTTGTTAACAAATCAATATCGGCAATTTTAATTTATTTTTTCTTCCAACTACATGAAACATGAGGTTGGATACAGGGGAAAAATCTTTAAATTATGAATGTTGGCAAATCAAAACAGAAATTTAAAATTTAAATGGGAAAAAAATAATAATCGTGACATCTATAATTTTTACCAATTCATAAAGCACACAAAACGCGATGCATTCAGACTAAAAGGCACAAAAGATAAAATAAGTTTTCAACAGAGCCGACATACATTAATTCTTTACTACTACAATGTATTTGATAGTTTCAGAAAATGTTTTTTCAAATTAAAATAATAATGGTAGTAAAGTCAATATGAACATTTCAGAGGAATAGAGTTTAAATTATTTATAATCCTCATTGCGAAATCATCTGTTTTATAACCATAAAATGTATACAACTGTCTTTTATAAAGTGAATCGTAGTTAAATAAAGAAATATTTTCACAATGCATCACAAGACAAAGAATTAAACGATCACTGCTCTCGAAGTAACAAATTACACTCAAGTCAATTCTCAGCGCAGATACATCACACTCGGCCGTGAATACATTATTACCGCGTCACCGTCATTCAATAACTGGAATACTTCTTCTCAAAATACATTCCAAAATGGAACAAAAAACAATTTAGAAACATATTTTGAAAGAAATTTTACTTTTTTTTTACAAATTATTTTAGCAAGTGTTTGGTTTTTTTTAAATATTGTTTTTGCCTAAATTTCAGAAGTTTTATTTCCCTGGTTTTCTATCTTGTTTAGACTTGTCCTTGAGTATCTTGGCCTTGAGGTGCTCCTTGTAGGACAGGATATCTCCGTTCCACTTTGTGACCATTCCATTCTCGCACACCCAGATTTGTTCGGCCACCTGCGCACAAAACACATTAGATAGCGCTCAAGAGAAAATAAAAAAGTTAAAATTCCTAAAGCATACAGTAATGATATTGTTTTGAGCCACTCTCATTTATTTTAAAAGTCACGGATTAAGTATATTTTTCTTTAAAGAACTGTATGTAAATTCTCCTTTTAATACTTTATCCATGGTTGACCAGGCATCTTTCTTTGTTTAAAAACTTTCTTCGTTCTATTTGAAAATCTGGTGAAGAGTTGGCTGCCTTCTACCCAATAGGGAGCTAGCCTTCGTGACCTCAGGTTACCAGGAGTTCTCCCATTAGTTGGTTTTAACACTGGAGACAAGAGGTCCAAGAAGCAAGGGGTAGGTCATACATAATGCCTTCTACCCAATAGGAAGCTAGCCTTCACGACATCAGGTTGCCAGGAGTTCTCCCATTAGTTGGTTTTAACACTGAAGACAAGAGGTCCAAGAAGCAAGGGTTAGGTCATGTATAAGGGTTGGAGCAGCTTGTGCGTACAGCAATCTAGCAATCACTAACTAAATCTATATCTATATCAATCTGTAGCAAGCTCCAGCTCTAGCTCTCCCCGTCAAGTCGTTAAACCAATAGGAATTGTATCACTTTAATGTTATTAAAAACACACATATCTGAATGTTAAACACAAGTTCAGTTCCTGATTCTACTCAAGTCGTCGTGATATGAGCCGATTCCGATTAATCGAGTCACTGACCTGACTGATGAGTCTGAAGTCGTGACTGACGAGCACCATCCCGCCATCAAACTCGTTGATCGCTTCAGCCAGCGCATCGATAGTCTCCATGTCCAAGTGATTAGTGGGCTCGTCCAATAGCAGCAGGTGAGGAGTCTGCCACGCCAGATAGGCAAACACCACACGACACCTCTGTCCGTCACTCAGCTGACGGATCGGGCACACCTGAGGTGACAAGGCAGGGTTGTGAGTGGAGCGCTGAATAGAACCGTAATGTGCCGTCATACCGTTACGCTCAATTTATAGACCTGGCCGTTAAAATAGTGGCCGTGTGGTATGAATATTGTTCAAAGGGGTGCCCAAAGTCCACCTTTTCAACTCAATGCAAACATGAATAGGATTTATGAAATATTCTCGAAGCTGGATTCGAAGTTTGAATAGTTTTTTGTTTATAGTTTTGTTATTTATACAACTTTATGAATTGAAATTACTTGAAAAATGTTTTATTGAACAACTGTCTGTAATATTGCTGACAAGTCAAGTTATTAGCACAACTTACAATTCAATTACTCAAGATTTTTTCGATATGAATATTGATTTGTAAAATATATAAAAACATAGAATGGCAATAATATGATCACCCGCCTCGGTGGCGTAGTTGGCTAACGCGTTAGTCGCATTGAGCTCGGCTGCTGAGGACGGGGAGATCGAGGTTCGAATCTCGGTCGGGTGAACTGGGGGGGGTGGGTTCCTAAATGGTTTTCCACGCAACTGCGGGTTCACTTCCTCTAATTCAACCTTCCCAATTCCTAATCCATTAGAGTAATTAGTACTTAAAAGCGTATAACCAGAACGGGTAGAAAGACGCGGTAATAATATGATCATAAAATGAGTATTAAAGCTGTCAATATTTTTATTATTCAAGCTTCGGAATTTAAGTCGAAGCTTCACACACCCCTAATGTAAATATAAAGCTGGCCCTCCTAATACACTTTGGGGGTGGTGGGGTTGGTGGGGAAAGGAATAAGTTACATTTGGAAACATGTTTATCAGAGTGCCTCGTTTATTCACCCCAACCTTATATAATACCTCGGCATACCAGTCATTACATCCACCTAGTTTGAATTTGCACCAATGGAAATGTGACAAATTCAAACCGTGAAGAAGGTACTCAAAGCTTTTTTGTTTCTTCCTCCTGTTGGTCGGTTCCTCACTCTTCAAATATTAACCACAAATGTCTGCCTGAATGCAGAGCGTGTTCAGCTCGTGTATTTTGCCCCCTTACCTACCTCCCTATTTCCTAATAGCGCACATAGAACCATATGATTATTGGCCTCGTACCTGCTGGCGCCCTGTGAGACCATAGCGCCCGATAATCTTCCTCATCTCCTCCTTCTCCTTGATGTCGGGGAAACTGTGCATCATGTACTCCAAAGGGCTCAGGTCAAGGTCCAGCAGCTCGTGAAGATGCTGGTGGTAGCGGGCGAAACGCAGGTGGGAGTTTTTACGGATCATGCCTTCCGTTGGGATCAACTAAAAATGTGGGAGTGTGTTAGCCATAGGGTGCTCATTTCATAGCACTCAGGTCTGTCTCAAAGTAAGAGCGGCTCATTCTAATCAGTAAGGATATTAAATAATAAATCTTTGATAAGATATTGGATTTATGAGATACAGAAAATATGTTTTTTCAGGGTTGCTAAAAAAAACTCTTATTACGGAATTCCCCGACTTTACCGGACGGCATTTAAAAGAATTGCACACTTAACCTTTTTTACAATTTTACTTAGTGAATGACAATTTTTAGGTTGATTAAATTGATCACATATTTCTGAAAACAATCCTAACGGCTACTAAACATCAACATTATTATAAGTTCTGTATTCAGTGTTTAATGTTTCAGGCATTATTTGGGTCCCTGTGTTATGAAATAATCACTCAATTCATCTCATGATAGAATAACAAATGTAAACAATGCATTTTGTTAACATCTTAATCAAAATCTCTCGTTTACATTTTTAGGTCCAGAATTTGTTATCTATTTAAATTCCTCGACCTTTCCCCTATTTTTAAAATTAAATTCCTTGATATTTCCCTGACTGTAGCCACCATGTTATTTTTAAATGACAGACTGGAAATGAGTCAAAGTATATCTTTACACGTTAACTTAGTTAGTACATGTGCGTACAAACCAAATGGGTTGTGAAAAGTGGAGCTAAAAATACTAGAAAGTTTACAGTCTCCTTGATATCTAGACGATTGTGTAAAGAACTTGAACGACATCTTATATCTTATATCTTCCAAGAGTGTTTGCACCATAGACTCACCTCCCCGTATAGCAGCTTTAGCAGGGTACTCTTGCCAGCCCCGTTGGGCCCCACGAGGGCCAGCCTGGTATCCAGGTCAATACCAAATTCTAGGTTCTTATAGATCCAGGGGGTCGTGTCGGTGTACCGGAAACTAACATTCTGCAAAAAGGGGGAACTTGTCAAAACAATACTACCCACCAACTTGGGAATAATGTTTACACTCTGCTCTGAAAAAGTCTAAGCCAATTTTAAGTCGCAGTTCGCATTTTAGGAAAAAAACAACAGGATCCACAATTAATGGTTGAATACCCCTGATTTTTGCTGGTAGGAAAAATTATAATCAAAAATCACATTTATTGATATCTCAATTCTTAACTCTCAAATACCAATAATTTACACTGCTGCCAATGGACAAGGAGGTAATGGTTGCCTCTTGAAGAAAATTGATCATTAGCAACCAATCCCTTGACCTAGGATTCATTCTATCGGAACTCATCAGTAGTAGTGTGAAACGCACAACACCTTTACCTCATTGTCCAATGACAACGATGGATAGTGTGAACTGTGTTCTTCTTCTCATTGTAAAAGCCATATTGTGTTTGTTCCTTTTATATGTTTCTATCCACCTCTTCTTCCAAACACAATAAATTTATCTCATAAATAGAAAAGAGGTTTACCTTAGAGAGAACAAGAATTGTAACCTGTCTAATTACGATAATACTTTTAATGTATCGAGTTAAAATTTACAAAAATATGGGTGTGTCTACCCACGATGCACCTACCTGCACCATGATAACGGGGGGCGGGATGGTGCCGCAGGACGGAAAGTAGAAGTGGACAGTCTTATCACTGGAAACCTTCTCCGTCAGTCCCTGGGCCACCATCTTGGCCAGCGTTTTCTCCTTACTCTGAGCCTGTCGAGCCAGCTTGGCCGATCCATGGCCAAACCTTGCTATGTAGTTCTGAAACAACCCTAACACGGTTTACTAGGGGTCTAGTGCGGAGAGCACAAGATTCAAGGAAAAAATCCCTCCACCCGTACTAATATTAAACAGTGCTATGTCTGGTCCACTTTCAATTCAAATCGAATAATATGAAATATTACTAAGAAAATAGTGAGAGACTGATAAAATTATATCTTAAAATTGAATAAAATTGATCAAACCAAGAATTTTTTGAGAAAAAGATAAAACAATTCTGAGTACTCAAATTTTTAGTTTTTTTTTTATAAAATATCTTAAAGAGTTGAGTTGGAACAGTACTTGCACACCTCTTGTAAACATTTCAGTCGAAAAAGCGATTAAGCTTATTTTTGTACAGTTGGCCGGACTGACCTTCATGTGAGAGATCTGATCCTGCTCCCAGTTGTATTGTTTCATCTGATTTTCCAACAGCTCCAGACGAGTCCGTACAAATGCCTCGTAATTTCCCTGAGACAAAGTAATACACAGCTCTTTGGAATATGTAAAAGATGTAGCCCACCACCAATGGGCCATTTGACATGAGACAGCGATATTTGACAAACTTATACTAGAACAATAAAACATGTTTGAATCAGAGCTCTTAGTTTTTCAGTTCACTTTGTCTGTTTATTCAAAAACTCGCTCTTTCCAGCTGTCAGTTAAATGTCCCAAATTAACAAATATTCCAGTATTTTTACCAGATTTTGTAAAATTCCCTTTTCCCCATGCGAGTGTCAACCCTGAATGTGTGTTAATCTTACGGTATAGTATTTGAGCCTCTTCTTGTCAAGATGAATGATATTGGTACAAATACCGTTCAGAAAGTCCTGGGAGTGAGAGATTATCACCAAGATCCTCTTGTATCTAGAAACAAATAATTGTACACATGAATATTCAGAGCATAACATCTATTTTGTACACTCCTTAAACACAGAACGTTAAGAGAACTTGCTGTAGTTAGCTACATTTTACATTTTTTGTGAAGCCCTGAAGAAATATATATACCTCCAACAATATTTAAAATTGCCTATAGGTCCCGATTCTCTTTGCTGATAAATACGAGTCTATCCATTACTCTCCCCAAAAGCCTGTTCCTTGTTTAATTAAAGTAGTCCCTGCTTCAAAAACTATAATTTTAGCAACCAAACAGTGTGTACTCACATCAGATGAATATTGAAGTAAAGTAAATTATTATTATTATTAGCACCGCGTCTTACTACCCGTTTGGGTTATACGCATCTACGCTAATGTGTAATGGTAGGATGATTGTGAGATGAAATGGAGGACCTACAGTTTAACATGGGATCCGAACCACGGTGGAGAGCCTGGCATTCCCCACATTCCCAAGTTGTGATTAATACACGTCTTGTCAAAGGTAAAGGAAGGGTTTGGCAATCAGATAAATCAGTGCCAGGACCGAGGATTGAACCCCGGACCTCCAGCACAGAAGTCCGACACCTTACCCCTAGACCACCTCTTTAATTAAAAATAAACAAAATTGGGCAGCAATAAACCACGGATACGGATACTATTTTTCACATCCCTACTTACGTTTTGAGTTCTTCCTCGAGCCAGACACAAGCGTCCAAGTCCAGATGATTGGTCGGCTCGTCTAGCAGCAGCAAGTGAGGAGTGACGTAAAGGGCCCGCGCCAGAGCAATGCGCATCCTCCAACCACCTGACAGCGCGACACACAGACAAACATGTTTTTACAAACTTTTACTAGCACATGAAATAAATTAGGGATGAGATCCTATTTCTTTTTTTAAATATTCCTGTAACCAATCAAAGTTCCCATTCTAGAAATGTATTTCCCTCAGCCAAAGACTGTTGGTAAAGATGTGAAAATGTGTTTGATCTGCTCGCTATGACGACAGTCATATTGTGACAGAAGGTAAATATTTTAAATTAATGTGAAATTTAGCTTTAATATTCCTATTAATAATATTTAGCACCGCGTCTTACTACCCGTTCGGGTTATACGCTTTTAAGTACTAATTACTCTAATGGATTTGGAATTGGGAAGGTTGAATTAGAGGAAGTGAACCCGCATTTGCGTGGAGGGAAGGTGGAAAACCATTTAGGAAAAGCCACCCCCAGTTCACCCGACCGAGATTCGAACCTCGATCTCCCCGTCCTCAGCAGTCAAGCTCAACACGACAAGCGCGTTAGCCAACTACGCCACCGAGGCGGGTAATATTCCTATTGATATACTACTTTTATATGAGTATTACATTGGTTCGGCGAGATCCTATCACTCCATTTACCACTAATAAGGGTCTACATATCATAAATTAAGGTGTGTTAAACTTTGAAACACACATTAGCTTTGACTTGGCTCTAAAAAAAAAAATCCAGCTTCGACAATCACAAAGCTTTAACAGCAAAAATATTAACAGCTAAAATACCATAATTAGTAAAAATATAATAGAGAGTATCCTAGGACCTAACACAAAAAAACAATGTTGAACAGGAACTGACCGGAAAAATCTTTGGTTTTCTGGTTCTGCATCTCTTTGGTGAACCCCAGACCGTGCAAGATCCACGCAGCCCTCATTTCTGCTGTGTCTGCGCTGATGTCATCCAGACGCTCGTAGATGTCCATCAGCTGCTCTTGAGACTCTGGGAACACATTAAGAGACAGTAATAAGGGTCCCACGTGTGTAACGCATGCTCATGTAGGGGCCTATATATATCGCAATGTATTGATAACGTGGACTTGGCACACTCTTACTACCCAATGACTGATGTGAGCTCGTCCTATGCTACCTTAGGGTTCGAGTTGTCGACAAGACTCACCTTCATCCTCACAAGCCACCAGGATCTCTGCCCGCCTCCCCAACCTCGTCCTATGCTACCTCAGAGTTCGAGTTGTTGACAAGACTCACCTTCATCCTCACAAGCCACCAGGATCTCTGCCAGCCTCTCCAACCTCGTCCTATGCTACCTCAGAGTTCGAGTTGTCGACAAGACTCACCTTCATCCTCACAAGCCACCAGGATCTCTGCCAGCCTCCCCAACCTCGTCCTATGCTACCTCAGAGTTCGAGTTGTTGACAAGACTCACCTTCATCCTCACAAGCCACCAGGATCTCTGCCAGCCTCCCCAACCTCGTCCTATGCTACCTCAGAGTTCGAGTTGTTGACAAGACTCACCTTCATCCTCACAAGCCACCAGGATTTCTGCCAGCCTCGTCCTATGCTACCTCAGGGTTCGAGGTTGTCGACAAGACTCACCTTCATCCTCACAAGCCACCAGGATCTCTGCCAGCCTCTCCAACCTCGTCCTCTCCTCGTCCACCTCCATGACACATTTCAAGGCCGACTTGTCGGAAGCGGGCATCTCCCGGGTCAGGTGGAAGATGTCTATGTGCTCGGGGATTGGTACCTCGCGGTTCCCGAGTACCGACAACAGCGTTGATTTGCCTGGACAGGGAATAATCACTTACAAGCGCAATAAGCGATGGTCGACCAACAAAACTTTATTTAAGTGCTGCGTCTTAGTACCCATTTGGGCTGTACGCTTATGTACTAATTTTTTTATAATGTGTTTGGGATGAAGAAGGTTGAAATGAGAGAAAGTGTACCTGCATTCATGTGGAGGTAGAGTAGAAAAACATTCAGTGAAAACCAGCCTCAGTTCATGTGACAGATTTGAACCCTGATCTCCACAACGTCAGGAGCCCAATCTATTGCAAGAGTGACGCCTTGGACCATGTGGTCATTGAAGTGGGTCTTAGTGGTTTATTGGTTGGTGGATTACCAACCAACAAGGTTGTAAAATGATGTAAACAAATTTAACAAAGCAAGTGGTCCTTAATCTTTATTTGTTAACGGAACACTAGTATTTTGCGCGCGTCCTCGCAGCACACCGAGCGTGCAATTTGTGTGACACTATATGGGAGCCTCGGGTCAACTCAGGGCCAAAGAGACTTCTCTCGGTTGGACAGGAAATGCATGTGTTAGTCCTCCATTAGACCACGAATTGAAATTTTGTGTGATAAGCAACAAATATTCTCTACTCAACTCTTTAGGGTAAAAGTTTATACTAAAGCTTTTCAAACACTTTTTACCGCCTGTGACCGGGTCAGTTTGATAAATAGTACCGTGCCTCCCTTTTCCTCCTTTAATTTCTTCCATTCTTCTCCTCTCACTTGAACATCTTCTGTTATCTGCTCCTCCCATCTCTTTCTTGACCTTCCTAGCGATCTTTTCCCCACATAACCCGCCTCGGTGGCGTAGTTGGCCAACGCGCTTGTCGTGTTGAGCTCGACTGCTGAGGACGGGGAGATCGAGGTTCGAATCTCGGTCGAGTGAACTGGGGGTGGTTTTTTCCTAAATGGTTTTCCACTCTCCCTCCACGCAAATGCGGGTTCACTTCCGCTTATTCGACCTTCCCAATTCATAATCCATTAGAGTAATTAGTACTTAAAGTGTATAATCCGAACGGATAGTAAGACGCGGTGCTAAATATTACTATTATTATTATTTTCCCCACATACTTCATTGCCAACATTTTCTTCGGCATCCTTTACAACGTAATATTGGATTAAAACTACTTATAATTTTATTTTGTCAAGAATTTTACGGCACACCCTCCGAGAACCACTGTGGCTTAAGACCGTTCAAACACCGAAAACAAGTATCTGGGGCCTGTAGACAATGATGGATGCTCACCACTCCCGTTGAGCCCCAGGAGACCGTACCGTCGCCCGCAGTTCAACTCTACTACCGTGTCCTGCAGTAGCTCATGGCCATGGAACGAGATGGACAACATATCAATCTTTATGTCCCGACTGCGCGGGTGGACGGCCAAACTTCCTGTACACGCTCTTGCCTCTGCGTTCAGCTTGGCGTCAGACTCCAGCTTCCGACATAATGCCTCTGTAACAGGTGTTTAACACTTAGATACACTATTCTCCAGATAAAAATATGGGGGTGCGACGCTTTGTGTGAATGTCAAAAATATGTTTTATTTGTAATGTATAGGTAACGTAAATAAAAACCATTATTATGTACTATCGACATAACAATACGAGCATGCTAAAGTGTATTGTTTGAAAACTTCTTGAACATAAAATTTATAAGAAGAACACTCTAACAGACATTGATAATCCTGTCAAACACGACACAATATATTTAAAGGAACAATTGGAATGGAATAGTCGAAAAATGGCAGTAAAGCTGTTATATTGCTTAGTACAGATATTCATTCCTAGTCACGCCGTTCACTTACTGGGTAGACAAGAAACTGTGTATATAGTTAAAAAAAACAGCTCTGTACTTAATCCATCCTCACTAACTTCCTCCACACTTCCCTATCCTTGCATGCTCCCTTCGCTTCAACAACATCCATACTCGAGTCATACATGCTCTTTTATCCTTAAAACTCTCTTCTCTTTTTCACACATTCATCTACAACATCTAGCCACGTCTTAGATGATCCACTCTCTCTACCTTCATATATTACTTCACCACTTGAGCCATACTCATCCTCTCAACATTCCCAAACTAACATTAAACGCCTTATATGCATCAACCAATATAAGATCCGCAGTTTGGTGTGTAAGGGAGTAGATTGTTAAAATGTACTTTATTATGTTTTTGTGAATTATTTTAATAAGCAGGAATGGAATCAGACCAAGATAAAATAATAGGAGTCAAACAGGTCCAATACAATATATAAGGAGTCGAAAAGAGCCAAGGATCGAGATGGTGTAAACTTGAATATGGTATTTTAGAATGAAATTTAGTTATATATGTTAAAGTAATCTTAATACTGTGATATTATTTTTGGTGTGTTGATCCATAGGCCTCTTAATTTATTACAATATGGCTAAGTAACAAAGGAAAACATCTTTTGTTTCTTAAAATCAAGGCCTTGACACAGACTCCGTATTCGTAGGTCCACAAGAAATCAATGCCACAGTGTCATATTGCTCTGGCCACAGAGTCCTTACTCTGTAGAAGTTGCCCAACTTTAACTTTCTACGAACTACCAAGATCAAAGCCGAATAAATTATGTGCATGCACATTGAAATAACAGAACAAATGGCAGTGAGAGAATCCATCGCTATGGAAACATATACAAAATGAAAATATAGCTACAAGTGGAAATATTTCAGAAACATTTTTCTAAAATATAAACACCCCGGGAAGAACGGCTTCTAGGAAAAGGTTTTCTGAGAAATACCAAGTTTTCAGAAATATTATCTTTGCTTGTGTAGGTTCAACACGCCTATTATTAGATATTAAAAGTGTTTATTTTGTTTCCATTCAAAATAATAGTACATCTATTTTGAATTTTCAGGCTATTGCAAACAATAATTTATTTTAAGTTTGAAAGTTAACATCGAGTTATAAATATATTTTTTTTGTGATTATACTTGACCTACATTTGAGTATATATTGGAAGTTTTCTCAACAAAGTTGTTTTTGGTTTCTTTAATTCTTATATTATAATCATCTGACTACTTGACACTCACTCCTTGCTATAGACAATTTTCTTTCGTATTTCTTGATTGGCCAAAGTATCTTACTGTCTCATTGGTTGAAATGGTCACGTGATTACCGATAATGAGAGTATAATCACGAGATTTCTTATGGAGCAGGAACAGAGTACAGACCTACGGATATGGAGTATATGTTGGGGGGCCTTCACCAAAATTACATTTAACCTGTGTAGGCTACAAACTAGTTGATGAATATAAATAGTAAATTGACGAAGTGATTTTATGTACTAAGGCCTGTACTAACCTTCTTGACTAATATCTTCGCCGTTTTCTTCATAACCATTTAGATCATAACTGTCAAGTGTTGGGCTTTGTTCCTTGTCGACAGAACCATCCTCGGATTTGATGCCTAATGGTTTACGACCGGTCTGTCTCGCTTTCGCGGCCTCCTTCTTCTTTTGCTGTTGCTTCTTTTTTGCATCTGACGGCATTTTGATGGGTCTGGAATGGAAAGCGTGTCAAAACCATTGAAAAACCGAGCATGACGCAGTTCAATAAACTTTGAGGTGACATCGTGTTACAATTACAAACTAGGTAAAACAGTACACTATGATGACAGAAATTAATTAACCGTTGAAACTGCTTCTATGATATTTATTATAGTTTATAGAAATGAGGCCCAACAGAAACTTATTATTATGACCTTATGTCCCTAGTTGTACCATAAATTTACTTGGACCAAAATACATCAGTTAACATAAATTTAAGACAAAACCAATTCAATATAAAAATCATCATAGAAATGTGAAATTTATTTTTAAAGTATGTAGTGTCTTACCGTATGCACGTGAATATGTAAATACAATTTAGGATGGTTTCACCAAAATATCAACTAATTTCACGTGCACAAGCCGTCAGGAAGAACTCTGGCAAGGATCTTGTCAATAGAGCGCAGCACTTTCTAAATAGAAATTACTAAAGTACGTTCAGAAGTCTTTCTCCATTTTTCATCAATTTTAAACACATTGAAGAATCGATATTCGTCAAGGCTTATAGATAGATATTTAATTCCATTGTTTCAAACACGTATTTTTAAGAGGGAATAAAATTTCCACAATATTATTAGTACTTATTTCCCCCTTTGAAGGTACTTCTCCATAATGTGTATTCAAAAGTGAACTTTTCTCTAACTGTAAAGATAATTCTGGCATGGCTGGTTAGTGAAATATCTTGTTGGAGGTAATATAATATTACATTTTGCCTGTTGTATCATAGTATCAATTAATATATAACATACTAAAGCATGTACCTAATCTTAGTTTCCTAACCAAGAAAATAAATCAAGAAGTATACACTTTTTATATAGAGTGCAAATAAATATATATAAATAATTAATTATTTAAAATGGTATTTGTGAAGATTGGAGTACCATAGACAATGATGAAGAACAAATTACTTAAGTTTGCTTAAGTACGTAGGTAACAAAACATTTGCCTTTAATGACGCTTTATTGTGTAGAATTTCAAAGCGTACATGTTTGTTTATGGTAATTGCTGTGAGTAGTGCAATAGGTGCTTAGAGTATTTGTTTGAAATAAAATACAGAAATAACAAAAGGGAAACAATAATAAAACTAGACAAATTATTTGTAGCCCCAGTAATTTTTTGGTTCATTGTTGTGTATATATCTTGGAAATGACAGTAAAAGTTTCACATCACGACACATTTTTTGTATATAGGTTTTATGGGTGTTTGTGTTTACATGCTTTACGTATATCATACTACGATTTATCGAAAGGAATTTGGCCCTGATCTGTTATAACATGGTATATAATAATCGTTGTTATGGCATGCAAAGATAATAAGTAACTTAAGATAAAACATGACACTGATAAGATAAATAGTAAACAAATTTTCTTACATTTTCTCATAGATGGCAGAAGTATCTTGGAGAGTATCGTTGCTATACTGCGTATATGCCTACACAACAGCTCTTTCAGTTACGATTGTACTATAAATAAAATAGTGTTTTTATCTACACTGTTTTGCCTATCATTATATTTCTATAGTGCCAAAGCAAAGGAAATATCTGAATCACCTTGGCAATTACTTTTGTTAGGAGTGCTGAAAGAATTACAACGAAAAACTACAAGGGAGTAAATCCTTAGCATTACTAAGTTATGCATAATCTTTATATTTTTGTTGCAATATTGGCGACCAGGATCAAAACTGGGATATAAATATTATATGTTATATTTCTTGAACAATGAATCTAAGAATGTGACTAGCTGGTAAACTCAAAAGTATGCCTTTTAATTTACCTATGGTGGGGTGAAAACCACATAACCATATTGATGAGTGATTGATATTTATTTATAGCCAAATTATCAGGGATGTCAAATACTCAAACATATTATCTGCAATAAGGTCTGGTCCACATACAGTAGTGAAGACCTTTCGGTAACAGTTCCCCCAAAAGCATGGGATGAAGAAACTAGTGATGAAAATAGTGCAGATAGATGTGTTGCAAACTCTACTGAAACACCCATTTCAAATTATTTGAACTTACAACTGTGAACTGATGGCACGCTAAATTTGATTAACCAAAGATATTTGAATGACTTTGCTCGTGACCTAAAATTAGTTGATTAAACATTGCATGGATATATTTCTGTATAGATTATATTGATAGAAAACATTGGTAGTTGAACTTTGTCGTTAAATACACCCATGTTCCCCATCTCTATAACTTGCGTTTCCATTGTAGACCATCCCGTCTGGTGTTCCACGCATATTTGGGCACACGATTTCTTCTAGTGTCCCACGCAGGTTTAGGAACACTGCTCCATCGTCGGTACAGTTTATTGAGTATTATTTCACATGAGATGTAGATTATGCTGACACAAAGCCCACCGAACAAGATAAGGAACGGTGTTCGTACATGATCAATAGTCAGAGGTTTCAAAGAAGACCTCTTCTCAAAGCCTTCACTATCATATCTGGAGCGCACCATCATTTCGCTGTACCAATGCAAAAATAGCCCACTCTCAAACAGCCTGCCTATAATCACGTTGAATCTATCCTGAAACGGGGAGTTGACAGGAAACTCAAACACAATTTTTGCTGGTAAGGTGCACTCCTCCATAACATGCAACAAAGGCTGTCCATCCTGGTCGCTGTACTCGTGCAGTTTAACATAGTATCTCGCCCAACGCTTTAGGGTGAAGAAACTTGTCTTCTTCTTGTGCGCGACCAGGCTCAATGCTTCGTACCTGTTGTATGTGAAAAAAGATTTTCTGACCAGACTCATTATCATGGCATCGTTGGGATCAAACTGAAAAGCAGGGTCGTTAACGCTTGTGAAACCGTGGACGATAGAGATCGCTATCCGAAGACCCGATTGGTCCAACTGTTGGAGGGTGTTTATGTCAGGGTAAAACTTGGATACTGTCAAGAAACTCGTCAACGCTCCTTGGTAGGAATTTATCATTATGAGGCTGTAAATCAAGCACAGCAGCAGATATAACCGTCTACATGTTGAGAGAGGCATTGAAAACGTAGCCCCAGTAACCAAAATTCTAATCATTTCTAATGTTGTGTTTAGTTCTAGCTCTGCGTCATGACTTATAATTTTAAATACCAACACAAGCAGTGGGAATACACAGAACAACACAGTCCAAGTATCAGCAGAAAAGGGCAGAGTGACGATCATGTGGTCAGGTAGTCTATCTGATTTGGGTACCAAGTGGGCCAAACAGTCATGATCGTAAGGGTAGGTAGAAGAAACGAAATTTTTCAAGGTCTTGATATTAACGTTACCATATATGTCTACCCTAATACAGGGACAATCATCACAAATCTCATTGGATGTTTTTCCCCTCTGACAGCTATCTGGTGTTTGATTGAACACGTTAGGCGTCCCATTGATGGTTTCAATCAAAGTGTTGATTGCACTGCCTTCGTAACCAATAACATATGGTTGCCCTTTTTTACCGACCTTACTTTTGAAGTTTTTAAACGACTGTTTGGTCGGAACATTTATTTCATAGCCACGAACATCTAAGAGCTTATCATTGAATAAATTGAAGTTTTTATTATTGAGCCATCGCGCATAAACATCTATCATAGCTCTTCCTTCTATGAACTGATTTGATACAAACAAACGGATCTTTATTGATTTCTTTTCTAAATTATCAATCTGAGGCTCCCTGCTCCAATAAAGTACTACGAAATTCAAAACTAAGTAGCCGTCCCAACTTGTACGAAATACTTCTTCTATAGCAGAAAGCTCGATGTTTGGCTCTGTCACAACCAATAAATAATATGCTCTTGGATTCCATAGAGATATAGAACTGAATTGGTCGAATAAATCCCAGAACTTATCATCAGGTCGTTCTACAAACCAAACCACACCTTCCGCTGCACCTAACGTCCCTTGATAAACTTCCTCCGGGAACAAGTCTTTGAAGCCGATGTTATTTGTATTCCCCAACGTCACGGTGGGCAGGATGCTTTTGGTATTTACATGACGAAGTAATTTTACTCCACCCTCATTGTTTTTCACCTGACAAATGACCACATTCACTCCTACGCAGGTAGTGTATGTTTCGCTAAATACATCTATCATAGTTTTCCAGAACAAAGGAGGAATACCTCTCTCGGTGGTGAGTGTAGTACTGAGGTGAGACCATGTGTGGGCCACAGTTGCAAGTAACACACATACCGTCAAATGCATTTCTTTTTTCCATTGAGTTTCAGTTGATTGAGGTGATATAATTTATTCGCCCTACTACTAAATTCACTCATTAAGCAAAGATTATTCATGCCCCATTCAGTTCCTGAGATTTTCAGAAGAGAGAGTATCTATGATACATCTATCACAGTCATCCTAAACAAATTAATGTCACTATCATTAAAATATTTCACTCAGATTTAAAAAGCAACAAAAAATCATTTAATATATTTATTAAAACAATAATTATGTTGTGAAAGCATTTCTGAATGTGTTCAACAGTAACTCGAGAAAACTTAAGCTCTCTTGACATAAAAGTTTACATAATGTATTATTATCTGTGGATTCGCAAGCGTATTCAAATGATATCTACATCCCGGTACAGCACTATTATCTGTGACCTAGTTATATTCAAAACATTGTTACAATAATGTCACCTACCTTCTAGCTGGACTTTTATCAAAACAATAAGTACGTGTTTTAGAATATCATGTTCGATAATTACTATGAGATTGCACAGGGTGAGTGACACATTGATATATTTGGTTGTTATTAGAGTTCTTTTTAAGTTGCCACACGCAAGCTAGTAATCAATTGATCGTCACGTTATAAACTAATTGTATTCCCATTTGATTATTTGTTGAAGTATTTTTATGCACGATGTTAATTATATAGATTTGTGGCTGACCCAAATGAGAGAGGGAAATTGGGGCATTAGCAGGGGAGCTGTAAGACCACAAATAATTCTAATACATACTTTATATATCAGAAAATGTGTCAAATATTGAGGCTAAAGTCTAGTACCAGGCTTATAATTTGATATTCTAAAGAAATTTTCAATTTGAAAAATAGTACTAAAATATAAACTTCGTTAAGTGGGTCCCACCTTTCCCAAACCCGTTCCCCCATTCCTTCAAAAAGATTTCACTGTTTTGATTACTTTAATTTTAAAATTCCATACTCTACTAAAATAGTTTACAAATGTGATCAAGCTTTATTTACCTAGAATACTACATGAACTGTCTAAAGTCTAAACCAAGGCATAGGCCAATAAATATTGGCCTACCGATAGGACAAAAATTTCCATTGACATTTGTGTTTTGAAATTATTTATGAAAATAGAATACTTTATGAAACTACATTTCAACAATCCCTTACTAATGTGTCTGTAAAGTATGCTAGGTTTTGTTATTGTTGGCTCTGTGGACTCGGGTGGCAGGGACTCGTTCCAGACCCACTGCTTCACAGAACAATCTTGGAAGTTATAGGAATCGAACCCGGGACCTCTGGATCTGTTGCCTGGAACTATAATCACTAGGTCACACTCTAATATATTAATATCTTATTGAATTAATATGATTCTTTTAAAGCAATTTTTATTTAATTGGGATGTGCGAACGTTAATCAACATGTGATACATTTAGTTTTGTTAATATGGCTAACCTATATTAAGGAAGTATTATATTCGATTTTGTATGGTCTTTCGAACAAAGCTGCTGTTTGAATCTCGCGTTATACTTCAAAATGGATTATTTTTACGGAAATTTTTCTCTGGCGACTAATTTTAAGGAAAGGTATTAGGGTAAAACCTTCAACTGGTACATATTTAGTGCTAAAAGAATGTGATATGAGTGGATCATGTTAGTTGCATACTAATGAAGATATATTTTCTCTTTATAAAAAATGAAGAAAAGGCAGCTTAAGAGACCATTGATTTAAAGTATGCTTCAGTGTCCGAAGGGTCTAAGGCCTCACTCTCGTGTTAGACTAACCTGCTGATTTACGGGTATGATGGGTTCGAATTCCAGTTGGGTCTACTGAGGGTAAATTTTCCTAAATTGTTTTCCACTCTCCTTCCACGCAAAGGCGGGTACACTTCCTATAAATATAACCATCATAATCCCTAAAACCATTAGCCTAATTTGTACATAAGCGTATAACCCGGACGGGTAGTAAGACGTAGTGACCCGCCTCGGTGGCGTAGTTAACTAACGCGCTAGTTTCGTGTTGATCTAGACCGCCGAGGACGGGGAGATCGAGGTTCGAATCTCGATCGGGTAAACTGGGGGAGGTTTTTCATGAATGGTTTTTCCGCTCTCCCTCCACGCAAATGCGGGTTCACTTCCTCTATATTCGACCTTCCCAATTCCTAATCCATTAGCGTAATTAGTAATTAAGCGTATAACCCGAACGGGTAGTAAGACGCGGTGCTAAATAAAAAATAAATAAAAAAAGACGTAGTAATAACAAAAAACAAAAAAAACATGATCTATAGGAAGGACTGGTAGTTCGTCCCTAACAAGTGAGAATTGTGGGTTCCCGCGGTGACGAGATGTTACCCTAGCAAGAGTGACAGCTGCAGACCACATGACTTGACGTATGAACACGTCATACCACTGCGTCTTACAACCTGTTGGTGACCTGGCGGTCTAGAGGTAAGGTGTCAGACTTCTATGCTGGCGGCCGGGGTTCAATCCTCGGTCCCGGCACAGAT
>CABFOV010002214.1:9205-28180 GCA_902141375.1 Timema poppense
CCCCTTGATCTCCCCTCTCTCCCTCTCCTCTCTCTTGTTTCCTCGAACTAATCGTCTGTGATTGAGTACGTGCTCACTTTGATGAATCGCACAACGGTGAAAAATGGGAGCTTGAAGGCTCCAGGAAAAATCGGTGGACTAGTCTTTGCAATGTTAGGAAATGATTCACCCCTTTTCCCCTTCGACCGACCCTTACAATTCCAGGGTTGACCTCGCGCTGTATTCCAGGTAAATTTTCTTTAAATTCAACTGAATAATAATAATACTTCGCACCACTTCCTACTACCCTTTTGGGTTATAAGCTTAAGTACTAGTTACTCTAATGACTTAGGAATTTAGAGGGTTGAAGATAGAAAAAGTTAATCCACATTTGCGCAGAGTAAGAGTGGAAACCCGTTTAGGGAAAACCACTCCCGTCCTCGGCAGTCTAGCTCAACACGAAACTTGCACGTTAGCTAACTACGCCACCAAGCCGGGTAATTCAGCTGAAGAAAGGGACGATAAATTATTGAGCACTAAAATTTTATTGATTTGATTGAGAAAATGAAAATTTGTTTACAACTACTACCCAGATAGTGATATTTACTGTCCCCATAGTTGATAATAGAGCACCAATTGAAGCACTATTTCCCAAAAGAAAAAATATAAAATACAAAAACTATTTTTTTAAGATTCAACTGCAACTAAAATAAATATTCATCAGTGTATCAAAAAAGTGATACAAAAGAAAGTAGCCTATACACTCAGATATCTAAATTGGTATTATATGCAGAAGCTCGCCATCTATTTGTAAGTGCGCGACGGCGATGCGCAGTGGACAGACACAAAGTTTAGTTTTCTTTTATATCACTAGTTTAGATTTTTATCCTACTTATAGCTCGAGGCATCTATACTCTGGGATACAAACAAGAAGAGGAAGTGAACCCGCACTAGTGTGGAGAGGGGATGGAAATATTACAGGGATAAATTGATTGTGTAAAACTATCCCCCTCTGCACCTGACTGAGATTCGAATCTCGACCTCATATTCACAGAAAGTCCGATATTTTTCGAGCATTATTCCTTAAACCATGTGATTACTGATGCGGGTGTTGAGTTGTGTGTCTTTATTAATATGTGTGCTAGTGTGAATCAAAAGACAACAAAAATCATTATTTTGTTTCTTATTGACTTTTAGAATAGATGTCCTATTTTGGTGGGACAAGAGTATCCTTCGTTTCAAGGTTAGTCGCGCTTGTAATAAGAGTACAGGTAGACGGGAGGCTGATTCATTTAAAACCTGGTGCGGCTAAGAGCTGTCTTACAAGTAATCGTGGTGTGTGTGTGTGTGTATCGGCTCCTCAAGTCAGGGGTGACAACCGTTCGACCGCACGTCGCCTGACCAGTCATCGCGTCCGGCACGTCCGGTTGATTCACACACGAGCTATTTCTGGGGCTGATACTATTGAAAAATCGATTAAACAAATAATACAATTTCGTTGGTAAATTTAGAGTTATTTAATTTCGAGGTATTTAACGTGCACTTTCTAAACTGACTGATTATATCAACACACGACCTATAAACTAACTTAAATCTAGAACAAACACAGTACTCAGCCCCTGGCCGGTAATTTATCACATCTCACCCATGTTACATTTTTCGACCAAGTCAGGAATCGAACCCGGGATTCTTAGCTAACTATACAGACACGCTACCGACTGAGATAAGGTGTCGGGCAATTTCTAGTTAATGTGTTGTATTGTTTTCACACCTAGAGTCTAAAATCTAAAGTGGGCACCAAATATCTCGTGTGATGCCTAATATATCAACTGATCCTTAAATTTTACCGACCAATATTCAAACCTCTTTTAAAGCCTCGAAATATGGTGGTTTAAGAGCGATACCTTAGTGACCTGTGCCCCGTGCTGGTGGACACTTAGTTTGAATGTCAAGCTCACTTAGACTGGTTAGTTGGTGATGGGGTGGTGGGAACTCGAATCACGACTGTTTTTTGAGGGTGGATAAAATAATACGTTAACAATGTGCAAAGTTGGTTAAAAGTTGAATAATTATGTTTTGGGATATTATCTTAACATAACTCAACCTTTAACTAATCAACTCAAGTTATAGATTTTTACGACGTCCTGCCTATTATATACTTGTTTTGCTAGAGGTATGGTTAAAAAGGTGACCTGGTGGTCTAGGGGTAAGGTGTCAGACTTCTATGCTGGCGGCCGGGGTTCAATCCTTGGTCCCGGAACAGATTTATCTGATTACCAACCCCTTCCTTCACCTCTGACAAGACATCTTGTGAATGTGTAGAATGCCAGGCCTCCACCGTGGTTCGGATTCCACGTTAAACTGTAGGTCCTCCATTTCATCTCACAATCACCCTACCATTACTAATTAGCGTAAGTGCGTATAACCCGAACGGGTAGTAAGACGCGGTGCTAATAATAATAATATTATGGTTAAAAACACTTTAAATAGTGGGATAGGGGAGGGACTAGGCTCCAAAGTCCATACCCGCTGAGCTACTTACTAGCAATAAAGAGTTTGAGCAAGCGTTAGATAATAATTTAAATTTTGCTTGGGAAATGATATAAAAGAACTCACACAATCTACACTCTAATAAGCTTTAATCTCATTGTAGCCCTTCTCATTGTTTTGTTCCATCCTTTAATCTATAATACAGTTGAATCGTGGAAGAAGGATGGGCTTAGAAGATATACAAAACATTATTTTGCTCTCAGTATTGCTCAAATGTATATAGAGTGGAATCACGGTTGGAAGATAGGCTTAGAAAATTAACAAAATATAGCCATAGCATAGCCCCCGATGTCACAGCTTAGTTTGTGACAAAAACCTTAGTAGAATTTTGAGCGGCCATTTATGGTGTACAAGCTAGCATGTTTTTTCTTGTGAGGGCTGAAAGGTGTAGGCCTACTTTGGTTAGGTCATGACCCCAAACGGGGTAGGCAAATATCAAATGTTTGTGAAGCATTAATATAGTGGAATCTTTGCAGGAAGGTAGGCTAAAAACACAATAAAAAGTGTTTTTTCTTCTTCTGATATTGACTAAATGTTTAATATAATTCCATTATTTTGGTTGTTTTTTTTCTAATTCAATCACAACTGAAACGATTTGTTAAAATTGATAACTTCAGTAGATTTGGATTTACATATGAAACTTGCGTTTGTAAATAATTTCATTTATATTGACTTCCCTTCCTTCCTACAGCATTTCCACTATAGTTATTCTGCAGACGTGTGTTGTGGCCGCTCTATTTGTGTCCGACAGTGAAAGTGACCAGTAGTGATGGGCACTATCGAATGAAAACTATCGAATAATTCGATAGTATTAAACTATCGAATCATTCGATAGTTTAAAAATCATTCGAATGAAAAGTATTCATATTCATTCACCTTGCTGCTGAACGATAGTAAGCCTTACTGCTTTGAATGTTTTCCTTGTTACAGAGATGCGAAATATTCGTTTCTATAAGGTCCACTATTGGGAATCATTTCCACGTTACCTTGCTGATCGATAGTCAACCTTACGGTTCGGAATGTTTTCCTTGTTACAGAGATGCGAAATATTCGTTTCTATAAGGTCCACTATTAGGATTCACTTCTACGGGTTACCGTGCTGATCGATAGTCAACCTTACGGTTTCTAATGTTTTCCTTGTTACGGAGATACGAAATATTGGTTTCTGTAAGGTCCACTATTGGAAATCAATCCTCGTTTTAGATGGCTGATCAATTATTATTATTATTATTATTTTATTCGATCTTATGGTTTCGTTCTCATCTGTTGTTTATCCACACAAAATGTGGGTTAAAGTAAGCTTACAGTTTATCATTCACATTTTCCTGACCATAGTGTTTAGACTATTATTCAAACCTATTTGTATTTATTTATTATTAATTTAATTTATAGTAATTGTATTTCTCATAAGGCTATTCAATTAGGTCCGCGATACTTACGAATTATCCAACGGCTTAGCTCAGTCGGTAACGAGTCGGCCTACTAATCTAAGAATCCCGGGTTTGATTCCCGACATGGCTGATAAAATCATTATTTGAGAAATGTGCGTTTCCCCTTTCACAGTGATAAATTAGCGCATAGGGGCTGGATGTTGTGCCTGTTATGGAATTTAGTTAATATAAAAGTCGTGTGCTGATATAATGAAACGGTTCAGAAAGAGCACGTAAAACACCATAAATAAAAATAAAACACGAATTCAGCCACCTTAATATATTAATGTTTCTACTTTCGTTTGCTATAAAATATAATAAATCTTTATAGACGTCAAATATGCTACACATTGGAAAATAATTAATAAAAATTATGCATAGCTTACGTTATTTCTTCCTGACGAGTGTAGGTTTTTTCTCTTATTCTGGTAGGAAATTTGTCTTTTACAGTATTTTATGTTGTAGGTTTTTCTTTGGCTCAAATGGCACCTTTTGTAGTGTTCATAATTGAATTATGTTCTAATTTAAATCTATATATCTGTTAAGTTTCTCTTTAAAGTAGTATTACTGGGACAAGGCCATTAAAATAATAATATTATCAATTAATAAAAAAAAAATTATAAGTTATACCAAAAAGATTGTTGTTACTGAAACGACATTAAATAATAAGTTTAAATGGGTAAATTAGAATAGGGACTAGTAGATTAATTAAATAAGTTGAACACAAACACGTTTTCAAGTCAAGAGCTCAAAAATCACAAAACCAACCAGTGAAACCAGCCGCAACGAACTGTTCTATATTTTTTCAAATGTCTCATAGCACCCTCGACCCTCTACTGATGCTATCGCAGACATTATCTTTTAAAATAACTAATAATTTATCTGTGTTTATGTTTGTTAAATGCCTGTATTTCATGACACAGGCAAGTGTGAAAGAAACTATTATTTTGATTAGTCAGCTTTGTTATGACTGAATGAGACCCACACAGCAGCAGCTGCGAATAAATAGACAATTCATTCGATTGAAAACGAAAGGGATGATAGTTTTCATTCGAATGAAAACTATCGAATAATTATTCGATAGTTTGGAAACGATAGTTTTCATCATTCGATAGTTCAAATCATTCGATAGTGCCCATCACTAGTGACCAGGATAGGAAGGTTGCACGTGTTCTTGGAGCGTAGGGGTTTGGGGGAGACAAGATGATCGCGCACGATGATGCTGCAGGCTCCTTCACAGCCGTTCTTTTGTTCTCTCCTCTTTTATCTCCCTGCCATTGCTCTCTGCGGTCTCCTTCCCTCACGGAGGTTTTCAAGGTTAAGCGGGACTTGTAGTAATGACCGGGTCACCGCATATTCAATCAGATGAACAAGCGCCCGGACAAGCTCGCTGTGTTCTACAAAAGATTCGCTAGATTAACATGGCAGGAAGAGGGGGGGGGGCAGTTTTCATTCACTCTTGGAGATACTATACGGTGAATAAAACCATTGATTGAGAGGAGACTCCTGGATTGGTCTCGTGTCATCATCGATCGTAGATTAGCTTGTATATCTGAGTACGCGAACATCCTTTTTCTTGAACGTACAGTTAAAGGACCGCAGGGTTGCCAAGCATCTTGTAAATTTGGGACATTAAACAGAAAGCTTAAAAAAGTAGGTCTTTGGATAGACGAAAAGGTGAACTGAAGAATAACCACGCAAACACGTTAAATATTATCCCTTAAACAAAGGTAGTTAATTGGTATAAGATGTATTAACTATCAATCTTAAATAATCATTTTTTAAACATGTCGCATGATTTCACACTAGTCAGTTTGATGAAAAATTAAATTTTATTAGTCTTTTCTTCAATGTAAGCTGCCTGGAAATGGGAATTTATTCTGGAAACCCCAGGAAACTTGGTAGTGAGATAATATTGGCAACTCTTGACCGGCTCCTTGGCTCAGTCGGGAGCGCGTTTGCCATCTCCCGAGACGAGGAATCCTAGAATCAATCCATCCCACTATGGTGAATTGATGATGACCACAGGATTGGATGTTGTGTTTTTATCTTTCTTGAACTAAGTTCCTCCAACTCGTCTGGGCTGTATGGATTTTAATAACACTAGTAGGGTAAGGTTGACGAAGATAGTATTATTGGAAATTTGCCTGTGTTTGTGTGGAAGGGGTTGGGGGGTTGTAAATCCAAAACTCTCTCGTCACCCGAGAAACAGGATTAAGAGAACAGGCTTTTCGTTTACGCACCCACTGATGCGGGTATCAGCAAGCTAAATAGATTCTAGTAAATAAAAATAATGTATAGCTATACAGTTTTTTTTTACTTCTCTCTATGAATTGCGCCCTAAGACTAGACACTTGTTTAACAATGATGTATTTAGCCACGATCGTTATCATATGAGCTGACATTGAACGAAACACCTTTGATGAAATATTTTTTGTTCTGAAAACTCGGTGGAGAAAAGGGAAAATATGTATTCACAGAGGGGGAGGGATGAGTGATTTCGTGTTCACTATTAATGTGATCGGCACCATTCTATAATTTATTATTATTATTATTATTATTAGCACCGCGTCTTACTACCCGTTCGGGCTATACGCACTTACGCTAATGTGTAATGGTAAGGGTGATTGTGAGATGAAATGGAGGACCTACAGCATAACGTGGAATCCGAACCACGGTGGAGGCCTGGCATTCCCCACATTCAAAAGTTGTGATTAATACACGTCTTGTCAAAGGTAAAGTAAGGGTTTGGTAATCAGATAAAGCTGAGCCGGGACTGAGGATTGAACCCCGCACCACCAGCACAGAAGTCCGACACCTTACCCCTAGACCCCCAGGTCACCCCATTTTATATTTTCTCACCCTAGTGTGCTGTACCCCACTAGTTATTGATGAAAATATATATTTAACTATTTATTTACGAATAGTCTTTTTAACGTTCTCAAATTTGGAACATTTGCCGAAACAGCTTTTTAATTGGCTTAAAGCCTTCTTCCCAATATAGTTACTAGCCGCTTACTATATTACGTGATAAAAAGGTGTTGTTTTATTTTATTACATTAATATATTCAGCCTGCGAATGATAAGTGAAAATAATATTGGTTTGTGAATAATATTATAATTTCGTTACTAACGTCCAACTCCTTTTCCTCCGATATCCGGCGACGTTATAATTGAATGAGTGTGTGTATCTATGTGTATCACTTTTACCGAGAATAAGGAGGTCTCTTGATAATGTTTTTCGAGTGTGTAATGCAGATCTTGTTGACCTCCGATGCAGGAAAGACTTCGCACAGCCACGCCCAAAGTTTTCTCCGCTAGAGAACTGGAGCGTGCCGGAGATTTAGACGATTAGTCTGGATTTATTTCCTTCTCGATACTGTGGACACGAGTACGAATGGAATCCGTACCACTTTCAGCACTTATCGTAACATAGCTCGGGCTATCCCATCTACTATAGTATCTAAGTGCCTGCCGGGTATCTTGAAAATATACGAATATGCCTGTGAGCCGATCGCTCGATGGAAGGGAACGCAAGTTAATCTCAGTATTTTCGCACTTATTACAGAGAAAAAACTATTATTATTATTTTTTGTTGCAAAAATAATTAAAATATTGCTTCAGTAGAAAAGTTTTTTATTTTAACTTTCCACATATTGTAATCTCATCAGCTCTTGAATATTTGTCCTAAACAAAGAAGTATTTGAACATAATCGTTTTAAAATTGAGAAAATAGTCATGCTTAAAATGCTATTATACACACGAAAAATGTTAAAAGACCAGTTTGGATTATAATTAGTAGAAAATTAAGCTTAACGTGTTTACTAAAAATTTCCACCATCTTGACACGATACCGGAGGTGAATTTCCTCTCAGCTAACTAGCAAATTAATTACTGGTGAATAGGCGCTAATAAACCTTGGCGTTGATTCTCTTAAAATCCTCGTCAAAATAAAATTACCATTGTAGATTTACAGGAAGTTTTGGTTTAAAACATGCAAGTTGTTTAGTTAAAAACTGTACTCATATTACCTTAAACACAAAAAATTAAAACAGAACGATAAGACGGTTCGTTCATTAGAACTAATACTGATTCTATTTGTGATTGTAAAATGACTGCAACACGAGGTTTTGTAGTCATTATATTTTCCGTTATTAAACGTCCGTGTTGAACGAACAAAGCGTTGTTCAAATAAACCGGTGGTATAAAGAGGTGTATAATTTACTTTAGACTTGTTTCCCGATATGGCAAGTTGGCGTGCGTATAGTTCCCTCGGTCCGTCAAGGATTCTTGACCATTTCTGGCGGCCAAGCGTCTCTCCACGGAACCAGGAACAACTCACTAAGTCTGACCGTGAAACAGGTTCGTCTACTTGGATCCTGTGATTCATTTGGAGCTGCCGGCTTGTCGCTGTATCAGGGAGACGGTTCCATCTTTCTTTCCTTTTTATTACCTCGACGACCTGTGTGGGATCACGAGAGAGAATCAGTTCCTTCTAAAAATGAATCGGGAGAATGATTTTACTTTATTGATCATGTCTTACTACCTCTCCGGGCTACCCGTATGGGATGGGCATGAGGAAGTTAGAATTTATAATAAATGCACCCGCACCCGTTACGGTGGCCACTTGGTCTAACGCGATATTCTAGTGTAGGACTAGACTGCCAATGACAGGGTGATCGGGGTTTATTCCTGGTAGGGTGCACTGAGTGTTTATCCTAAAGGGTTTTCCACTCTCTCTCCACCCAAATGTAGGCACATTTCATCTAAATTGATCCTTCCTAACGCATTAGTGTAATTAGTACATAGGCGTATAGCCCAAATGGGTAGTAAGACGTGGTGCTAATAAAAAATTCACCTGCATCTATATAAAGAAAGAGCGGGGAAAATAACTCAAAATTACCCAGGATTCTCAGGAAGGAAACCAGAGTTTTTGTTAATGGGACTTACAGATTCCTTATTCATTAACCCCCGCTGACGTTTATTCTGTTGACCAAAAAGGTTTTCTTTCAATTACCTATTCTTTGTGATACTGTATATAGTTGTCTTTCTTTCATGTAAAACAACACCAACTGCAAAGTAATTAATTTTCACTTATACTTTGAAGCTAAAAGATGATTGGATAGAAAAAAACTTAAAGCTAAGAGCTCGTATATTCCTTTTGATTATTTATTGGTTTACCTCCCCTTCCTTCACAAACCACACTTCTCAACAAGACTGTTCAACCACCCTTTCTTCCAATAGAGAAAGCTGATTAAAAGCGACACAACCCTCTTTGGTGACCGAATGGCCTAAAGCGTCATTCTCGGAATAGGCTGCACAGCTGATGACGGGGATATCGGGGATATCGGGGTTCAAATCCTGGTCATGTTTACTAAGGGTAGTTTTCCGAAAAGTTTGTCCATTATCCCCCCATACAAACATGAGTACACTTCCTCTAAATTTAACCTTCTTCTTCGCTAATACATTAGTGTAATTAGTCTATATGCATACACCCCAAACGGGTAGTGAGACGCTGTGCTTGGAAAAAATGTGACACAAAAAATGTAATCTACTACGGTTGTGGTGTTAAGAGTTAATATCTAGGAATATAATTGGTCCTTAGTGGTCATAAAAGTGCACGTGTATTCCAAATGTGCCCATTATTCGGCAACTCCCTGTGCCCAAGTGATTAACCTCTCTGTTAGTGGTCTCTGTGTAGCAGCACTTCATCTGTATACCCTCGGAAGCGTTGAATCATGTCCCTACAATACACCGCCTCACCTGTTGTTAGTTTCCCAGCGTCGCACAAAGGTGAACAACACTGCCAGAGCGGGCCACTTCACGAGGCGTCCAACATTACGCGAACAAATGTTTTTTGTGCACTAAGTCTACTTGTCCGGTCTATCCGCGTTTAGTTGCACTAATGAGGGAGATATAAGTAAAGTAGAATGTTGAGGAAATGTTCCCGATTTTGTGTGGAGTGGAGTCAGAAACCATTCAAGAAAGATCACTCTAAGTACACCCATCAGAGATTCAAACCCAGAACTACCCCTCACCAGTAAATCATATCAGATGAGTTAGAGACCTTAGCCCACATATTCACTAATATGGGTTCCACGACAAAGTAATGGATTCTTCCTTCTACGTACGACAAGGTAACGGATTCAGACAATCCTCACCGCCTTTTTTTTTTACTCTGTAACTAAACCAGGAGAATCAAGATAATAATCGTCTGTGGTCCATGGGAGACTTCCAGCCAGTCCCCATGGATTAAATTGATATTTTTGTATTAATTTGTTTGTACTCTAACTCTCTCTTTTTTCAATTATCCTTCCAAAATGTGACAATCTGCCTTTTATCAATACGCAAATTACAATTATGTCGTCTGAATACATTATTTTAGTTTGTTCTTGTTTGTCTGTCCCTGGCTCACTTAACATTTTAATACTGTAACCATCATCTTTTATAGTTTATATTGTCTGGAAAACTGTTCAAATGACCCCGCATTCTCATATATTTAGCAATCTTGTGTCGACATTGTAGATCTAATTCTGCCTGGGCCATTATTCTGTACAACATGGCCATTACCACCGCTTGCAATCACTTTTACTCTCCCATAAATCCTGATTTTACTCTACATTTTAAAGCCCTCAAATCGTTGGACGTGAATATTCCTGTGTGGTGAGATAGTTATTTTGTCTAGACGTTCATTCGAGGCTCGGGCAATCTTCCGCAGTATAGTTTGCCCCGAGATTGTGAATGTAGATCGTTAGGGGGATAGTATCAGTCAACCCAACTTTTTATTCTTATGACTCAAAGCTTGGGGCTTTTTTTTCTCTTTTTCTTTTGAAGAGATTCTTTAGATAACTGCTTGCTTGACCACTGGAACTTGATCAGACGCGCTCTTGCTTATCGCGACAACCTTATACGCAGAAAGTTGGCCATGCATATTTCATTGGAACACAAGCATCTTGTTTACGAGGTGGAGATGAGGTTGTCTTTGCTCACAACTAGAGGGCAGCAGTAGCCTTGGGCGGTTTGGATCATCGCTATCTAGCGTGATGGAGCGATAATCACAGGGTGTGCGGGCAGTTAGCCTGGAGCGACCGGAAAAAAAGGGGGGCTCTTTTTTTTTCCCTCTCCAAAAAGTGCTTTATGTGTGAGTCCTGTGTACTTACAATTCGTTGAAGACCTACGAGGCATTTTTCCCCCCATTCTCTCTCTCGCCCTCTATACCTATCTCTTTTTATAATGAGAACCACTACCCTCCCCCTTTTTTTAATTACAGAAACTTGGTAGACTAATCTGATGAGACTTGTAGGTAGGAACAAATCTATAAAGCTTCAAAGCTTTAGAAAATTAATCCTGTTCATTCGGATGTGCGTGTGAAGTATTTCCAAAGTAGATCTACGACAAAATAGGGCTGAGAAAACAAATCGAGTTGTGAGAAACGTCAGTCTTATTAACATATATCTACGGGAGTTCCTTTGAAGTGGCGGGTTTTAAAGAATACTTTCTACTCTTTGTAATTATGTCTAGTGTTTTTTTGTGTGTATTTTCAGTCAAGCTTTATCTTCTATGTGTACTACTCTATACGACACAGATAGATTTTCTGTTGCAAATCAAACCAATTCAATGAACAAATGAGTGAGTTATTATTAATTACTTACGCATCTTACTACCCTTTCGGGCTATTCGCGTATTAACTAATTAAGTAATCTGCTAGGGATGAAAAAGGCTAAATTTATAGGAAGTGTACCCGAATTTGCCTAGGATGAAAGTGGAAATTCATCTAGGAAAAAGCACCCTCTGTACACCCGACTGGGATCGAACCCCGATCTCCCTGTCATTGGCAGTCTAGTATATTGTGAGAGTGATGCCTAAGAGCATGGATCTTCAACCCACGGCCCGTGGTTGCCTTTTTTGCGGTCTACTGGCTCATGAAAAATACAAAATTATTTCAAGAGAAAAAAATAACAAATACAGATAAATATTTTACAGAATCGACTAATAAAATAAGTACGTATTTTATTTTATAAGCGATTTTTGCTTTTTACATTAGTAAAATTCAACTTTACTTTGAACCGGCAAAATGAAAACTTTGGCAGACAAGCCAAATCGTGCTACCTCCTACTATGAAAAATCTAAATAAAGGGGAAAAAACGACAGTGAACATATTTCACGAGAAATCCTAATCCTTAGTGTGAGTATAAGTGTATAAGAATGAAATAATATGAATAGTTTAATATTTATTCAATCCAAATACCTTTCGGTTGTTGCCTTATCTTCCGCGTCAGGTACCAGAAACAGTACCCAACATTGGTTGATTTGGCTGATTTGTTTTTAGAGTTACAGGTTGTTTTCACAAACCCTTATCCTCTTTGTCTGAAATAAAATTACCTTAAATGTTACCTTGATTAGTTCCTGTAAGAGAAGTGTACAGTTAGTATAATTTAGCCCTTTTTGTGAGGTATGGAATTGATATATGAGTCTGTGAGGTGATTTTTTTTTTTAACTAACCAACCACACCTAGGTGTTTGGTAAAGGTGAGTAGGAACAAGATAATACAGGGTGGATGCAAACAAACCATTATGGATAAATACGATTCTACTATTGGGGGATGTTAGTGAGATCATAAAAATACAATAACAAATCGACACAGTCACTATCACCATCTTAAAGTAAACTTTGAGCCAATATACAAAATAATGTTGATGGTATTTGGTTGCTGAATTGATTTAATAAAAACTAAACTCAAGATTTTGATAAATTTTGACTTTTCATGACTTCCTGAAACGGGAAAAAAATATTTTCGAGATGCCGTTGTATCTGGGACTGAGCCGAAACTATTTACCAATCGGGCTAAAACTTGGTTGTCTAAGGTTTTATTAAGGTTCCACCGAGGAGTTTTTGGAATTGTTTATCTAAACCGAATATTAAGGGTAAAACAGAGAAAGAATAGATTTTTACCAAATCCGCTCTAACGATTTCAATTAAATTTAGTACCTCAGGCACTGTTTGACATTACAAACCAAATGGCAACTATCATANAAGAGAGAGAAACGTTGGCCATTGGACATAAAAAGGTTGAAGAACCTTGCCTTAGAGGCTTAGGCTATGCTGAAGCTGGCAAAAAAAAAACTATGGAAACCAAAACTTTTATTTTTCCTCCGTTGGTTATTTGACAGTTAATGGGATACAGTAACTGGCATGCAAATGAAACCTTCAAGCTTGTCATTTGCGTCGTGCATGTTGGACGAGACTTAATTAGATCTAGGATATATCTGTGCGGCACGTAATAGAGAGGACGGATAAAAATCGGCGTTCTAGACTATCGCTCTCTGGCAGGCATCGAACTGTGGACTTCCCTCCGACCGTGACTTGGGGTACCACCCTGTAATATCATTATTTCGTTTATGACCTTTATGGGGGTGGGGGGCGGGGAGGAAATGGCCGTGACCTCTCTTGCTCGTACAACTTGTTCACAATCGTTAGCGATCAACGCAGAACACCTTCATGAAAGAAGAAAACTTTTCTATAACTGTGTAACTGAATTAAAAATGAGGTTCTGGATACTAAACCTTCCCCATCCTGTTATCAAACCAACTCGTTATGATTTGAATTTTTTTTTCTTTGCAAATTTATTTTTGTATCATGAAAGAAAGTTACGAGAAAACTTTTTTTTTTTCCTCCTCTTTTTTTCTGTCGTGTTCTATAATTTACATATTAATTTGGGCCAAAATTTAAAAGAAACGTTGAATAACTTGTAATTACCATAACAATTAAAGTAATCAACTAATTAAATACTAGGTAGTTAATGCGATTGTCAGTGAAACGCAAAAATATTAAAAAATTCTGGCGTGTCTAAAGAACAATAATTATTTTTATTAGTATTATCATGATCCTCTTACCCATTAACTTGTAGATAAAATGTACTATATTACTACCAATTTAATTAGTTATTCAGTTTTCATGTTCATAAACGTATTCGTTTCACTGTCCCTATTTGTCTCTAACAAGTTTAATTTCATGTACATTTAACGACGTTGCCTGCCTGGAGATTTTGAAGCTACTTTGCGAAGTGGGCTGCATCTTAACTAAGCAGTCTAAGTACACTATCACACTTAGACACTAATGTGCAATATAGAAAGAGAGGGAGGAAAATGAAAGGTTCACCCTGTGCGGGCTCTTGTTCATCTACTGATAACACATGCCCGCTTCCTCTGACGAGTTTACACAATCATTATACTGTTCGTGCCTTGAAAACATTTATTTGCTTTTTAAAATTACATTTTTTTTCCCTCTTTTGGATAGACAAATGCTACAACGGACTTTTTTTTTAAATATAAATCCTGGCAGGAAGAATCCTACATGACATTTTCGTGACCAAGCCAAATATCCTGCGTTGAGGATTTATAAATAATAAGCTTAAAAAAACACTTCAAGATAAAAACAACAATTTTGTGACACACTAGGGCTATTTTTAGAATTCTTAAAGAATATATGGTTTTTGTTTAAACGTTGTATCTTTAAAACATCACGGAATAAAACGTAAATTCATTACCATGCGAAACCTTAAAGACCTGCCATGACGTCACAGGTAGGAAATGTCCTTCAAAAATAATCAAGTGTTACACTAATTGTTTTCACAACTTTATAAGGCCACATACACAAATATGATTTGATCAAAGTCCGAAAACACTATTTTAACAATAAGTGATTTGAATATTTATAATATAAATTATGTTACCCATTTGCAATTTATAAATAGTGATTATTGTAAGATGGATTGTTTTAGTTCAATAAAGGGAATCAAAATTTAATAAAGTTGAATTAAAATAATCCTGTAAAATAATTTTAATTCACCTTTATCTTGGCATGACTAAACCAAGAATATAATTTCATGTTGGTGTTCTTAAATAAACGATGCGTAAAACAAAGCTAAAGTCTGTTCAGCCTAAGAATTGTTTTCTGAAAGGCCCTTTTCCCTACCAGAAATCTATTATATAGTAGGATATTGGTAGGAAAAAATACCTTTCAAAGAGTAATTCCTACCTTGAATGGAGTATACTACCAACATTGATAAACTTCCAAACTCCTTTCTATGTTGCTTAGGGTTCCAGGCTACATGGTCTGGGGCGTCACTCTCGTGTTAGATTAGACTGCAGATGACAGGGAAATTGGAGTTAGAATCCCGCTCGGGTGTACTGAGGGTGGTTTTTCCAAAATGGCTTCCCCCCCCCCACACTATTTACACTTAAGTGAAGGTACACTTCCTCTAAATTCAACCTCCCTCATACTGAACCAATTAGCGTAATTAGTAAATATGCAAATAACCTGAACAGGTAGTAAGTAGGATGCTGCGCTGAAACTATATATATTCAAACTATATTACTAAACTGAAAAAAAAATTATCTTAATACTGCATCGAAATATACAGTAATGTGTTGTACTGTAGCTATGCATTCAAAACCATCTCTAGATTTAGATGACGGCTCCACTACACCCACCCTTGAGCCGCTTGATTGAAGATCCTTTGGTCAGTGTCGGGGGAAATGCACCCGGGGGTCTGTCTCCCAAGTGAAATAGTAGTTATATGCTTACTATCCCAGCTCCTGACCGGATATGACCCAACACTGTCTCTTTCCTCTCTCATCAGTCAGTCAACAACACCCGTACAATGCAGCTCACTGTACTGGAGTCTTGCTGTGTTTTACTGTCGGGGAGATCAGCTGTATAGTATGATGAGTCGTAATTTGTAAACGGGGAAACAATGTTGCTTTCGCCCGCTTCGCTGGCCGCATGGTCTAAGGCAGGGGTTCACAAACATTTTAGTCGGAGGGAACCCTTGCTCCAGAAAAAAAAAAAAAACACCACGCTGGAACCTTCATAAATCTTTTGACACGTGTATTATCAACATTCAAAAATGACATTTAAATTTTACAAGTATAAATAGGCTTATCATAATATTTTCCTCAAACTGGGACCCTTTTAGGGTCTTACTGGAAAATAATCGTGACGCTGAGAGAAACCCATTGGTCTAAAAGGGGAAACTAGCACCAACATATTGCTGCTACAAGCTTCCATCTCTTACCAATCCAAAGTATAAGAATCAAATATTATTATTATTACTATTATTAACACCGCGTCTTACTACCCGTTCGGGCTATACGCACTTACGCTAATGTGTAATAGGTAAGGTGATTGTGAGATGAAATGCAGAACCTACAGTTTAACGTGGAATCCGAACCACGGTGGAGGCCTGGCATTCCCTACATTCACAAGATGTCTTGTCAGAGGTGAAGGAAGGGTATGGTAATCAGATAAATCTGTGCCGGGACCGAGGATTGAACCCCGGACGCCAGCACAGAAGTCCGACACCTTACCCCTAGACCACCAGGTCACCCAAAAATCAAATAACCAAAGCTATTAGTTAGTTATGCTTTAAGTGAGGATTACTTCATCTAGATATAATATTCTGAAAATTTAAACCCAAAGTATGTTTATGATATCATTGGGGCTATACATTTTTGAAAATTAATTCCCATTTAAAAGCTATTTTTAATAATTTATTTGAATGAAAACTGAAGCCAAACTTACTGATAGAACTATACTTGAATGCTATTACAGAGAAAAGTATGACTAAAAATATGAAATTATAAAGCATAATTTACTATGGGCTAGGAGATTTAACAAACTTAAAAGTTTACAGCTGACAACACTAATTATTATCTGGTTAAACCCAATCGTATTTGTTACTTTTGTGAACTTTTTCTTAAAATTGCTTTGTTATTCTTTATGTTTTCAGAAAACTCATTGCAACTTATTTCAATGTTTTGCAACTTATTTCAATGTTTATTTTGTATTACATTAGTCATTCTACTGTTGATTCTAGCATTCTTCCTCTTTCTTGAGGCCACACATTGTTCGTCAGTGAGAACACCCTTTCAACAAGAGCAGATAATGGTCTAGTCTTTGAAAAATGAACACCCTTTTCTTCACAATTAAAGTTCGTAGTTTTCAAAGTGTCACCGTTTGAAGAGCGAAATGCCTTGGCAACTACCATTTCATCAAATAGTTCGTCTAAGCTTATTGCGCCATTTCCAAGCATTTCATTAATTTTTTCTGCTGATTTTTTAATTTCGGGCCATATAAATCAATGTCGTCTATCCAGACAGAAACTATTTTCCCATAGATCAATGTAGGACACAGATCGATCATAAACATTTATAAATTATTTCGTAACTTTATCAAAATTAATGCTTCCAGCCTCCCCTAATGCCTTGAACATTTTTTTAGCTTCTTGTGGTATAAGTATATTTATTATCTCGCCTTTCCCCTAAATTTGTTTTTAATTTCTTAAGTTTGATAACAATATCAGTTGCATTTGCTTTTGTTTTCTCTATAGTCAATATTGTTTTGTTAATTTTTCATATTCTTAATATTTTTCTTCTGACCGGGACAAAATGACAAACCGGCCAGTACCCCAGGACTAGACCTTCATACCGGGACGTATAGTATGCCTATAAAAGTAGGATAAAACAAATGGAAAACTTTACATGTTCTGGCTGCGCATTTGGTAAATGGCCTTAGCTCATTAAAATTTGAAAAAATTGGGAATCCTAGTTAGTGATGCTATTTTATGGTGTAAAAAAAATCACATTCTTAAATTTCTTCATGGAGCCTCATATAACTTTGGGTGAGCCACGGCCTCTGTGGAGCACAGTTTTAAAGACGCATTGTTTCTCAAAGTGTGGTTCGCGGTATCCTATCAAGTGGTTCTCAAGATTTCTCATAGTAATACTAATGAATTAAAGAATGTTGATCACATAATAATATGGACGTTGGCTACCTGTGACGTCACGGCCTCTCAAGATAGGATTTCCCCTATTAGTGAATTTACTTTCTACTCAGAGAGTTTGAAAGATATAACGTTGAAACAAAAACCATAAATTCTTGAATGTATATGTGTGAGTAATAGTGCTTTGACTGCTTGGATGCACCAAGCTAAGATGCAACCCGCTTCACAAAATAGCTTTAAAATCCCTCTACTCCCTGGACCCCGGTGGTCACTCAGAGTGCATATCTCATTTGGAGGTCCTCCAGCCCCAAAATTTTCTATTTTTGGTGAAATTGACCCAATAATTGGTTTTTTTAAATATCAATGCTATGAAAAGCCTTTTAGTAAGATTTGATTTTGTTTAACTCGCCTCAGTGGTCTCACGGCTTACGGCGTCAATCTCATCTGGTCTGGTCTACCCTTGACGAGATGGTCTGAATTCATACCAGGGTGTACTAAGGAGGATTTAAAAAAAATGTAAATAGAAGTACATTTCCTCTCAATTATGCCTTCCTCGTCTTTAGTCAATTAGTATGAATATTTTCGTTTAGCTCAAGTAAATAATAAGACGCGGGTCTGGGGGGGGGGGCATAGGTTTTAAAATGTGTACATTGAGGTTCGAGTGTAAGGTAGCTCGTTGCGCGTGTAGAATAGATAGTTTGATTAGGGGGGAGGGGGGATACTGTACAATTGGCGTTGCTTCGTAGTGAGATAGAAACGCGTGTTCAGGTATGTCGTGTTTCCCCTCTCTTTTAGCCCCTCCACACACACACACACACACACACACACACGCACGGCTCCTCTTGATTCCGCACTGTAGGTCTAACCCAGACCGGAATTTTGTTGAGCTTCCAGCCTGGGGCGGTCAGTTCCCACACGTTTTATCCTCACCCATTCTTTTCCTTCCCCCCTCCCCCAACATACTAACAACATTTATCTCCTCTCTCCTCCGTGCTATCACTGTGTCCACCTTCACTGCTTTACTTTATAATTCATCAACTTGTGTTTTTCCTTCCTCCATATTCTCGGTGATCCCTCTGTGCCCCCCTCAATTCTACCTCTCGATGAAAACATAAAATGCTCTTTCTTCGTACTGTGAGGTCACCCGACTACAAACCCTCGAGCCATATTTCCAGCAGAAATGGAATTTAATTTCTCTCTCCCTGGGTCTGGAAAATGTCGCATTTCACGGGG
>CABFOV010002214.1:48054-60105 GCA_902141375.1 Timema poppense
CCCCTCCCACAAGATTATTCCAAGAGTCCTTCCTTGGCTTCATCTCGGAGACTCCGCGCGTGATGACATCCCATTGTCGTGTCCGAGACATCATGTCGGCTACCATCTTCATGGCCAGTGTATGGTGGATGCACTAAATTAATACTAATAATGTTTCAAAGCGAAATTTCTCAACACAAACCAGAAAATATCGGGCATCAAATCCCGGTTAAATTTTTCTGAACGTGTTTTTATTGCCTTAATGGTTTCCCAAGCTATATTCGCGCATTTTCGGGTACATTGCCAATGAATTCCATTTTTCTCGCCACTACCCCCATCAGTGTACATACGTGGATATCTTGAATGAGTATTCAGACGCGTTGCACAGTAAACATTTAAACAAAGAGCTAAATATATGCTTGAATTATTGATGCATTTTATTTAATGGCGCTGACCTGCTTATCATCATCATCATCTTATTATTATTATTATTATTATTATTATTTATCACCGCGTCTTACTACCCGTTCGGGCTATACGCTTTAAGTACTAATTACGCTAATGGATTAGGAATTGGGAAGGTTGAATTAGAGGAAGTGAACCCGCATTTGTGTCGAGGGAGAGTGGAAAACCATTTAGGAAAAACCACCCCAGTTCACCCGACCGAGATTTGAACCTCAATCTCCCCGTCCACAGCAGTCGAGCAGCTCAACACGACTAGCGCGTTAGCCAACTACGCCACCGAGGCGGGTCTTATCATCTTGACAAACATAATATTGGACCTGCTTCAGTGGCCGCATGGTCCAAGACATCACTCTCTAAATAGACTGGCTGCTGTTGACAAGGATATCGGGACTCAATTCCCGATCGGATATACTGAGGCTGTTTTTTTCCTAAATTGTTTTACACCCTCCCGCCAAACAAATGCGTGCACATTTCTTCTCAACCTTCCTGGTCCTAAACTCACTAGCGTAACTAGTACATATGAAAGCTATTATAGTTTATGGTTACGGTTATAGCCGCATGTAAATATTATATCCTTTAAATTAAAAAAATGAGATTGGGTGAAACGACTTCTCGCTAGATAGGGAAAATGTCATCGTTGATCAATGTCAAATTTCTAGTTCTAGATTGCACTTATTACTCACATAACATTTATTCTCGTTCCGCCTCCCTCGCGAATGAGTGGTCCATCGTATAAACACGACTTTATGAAAGGTCGTCAGAGGCCTTGACGTGTCTTTTTTCTGACAAACTGAGTGAGATTGCACAATACTCTCCAGTGAAAGGTCACACACTTTATTCTTTGTTTCGCAATATTAATTGTTTAGATTTCGCTGTGGATTAAGCCCCCACACAAAAGTTAAAACATTCATACACAGGGAAAAGTCATTGTTCTGTTGTTGTTGTTTTTAGATAAGCGCAACCGTTTAATTTGAAGACACTCCCATTGGCGGACAAGTGGATTAAATTTCATGCTCTTTTAGTCTAGTTTTCCACTGACGAGGAAGAAGGGTTGGAGTCACTGTTCTAGTCCCTGCTGGATGTACCGAGTTTGGTTTTTCCTCCCTCCTTGTATGGTTTATCACTCCTCCAGTAAATGTTGATACATTTCCTCCAAATTCTACCTTCCTAATCAGCCACGATTATATGAGTAGTAAAATTCGGATAGTTTGGATTGCTAGTTAGTGCATCAATTCTTTTTTAATACACTAATGAAAATTGTGATCTCGAACAAAATATTTAATCTGTTTTATCTAATTATTTAAGGATGTGAGCAATTTTTCATCATAATATAATTAAAAATATTATAATTACTATGCTCACATAGAATGACTGTTTTTAATTTTAAAAATTGTCAAAACACATTTTAAAAGAAGCACTGCATCTTAAGTTAGTTTGACACTTTAGCTCAGTCTGTAATATATTAGCCTACAAAGCTTAGGGTCCCGGGTTCGATTACTTTTATGACCGAAAAATGTGTAACTGGTGAAATGTAGATTTCCCCCTTTCACAGTGATGAATTAACGGCTAGTGGACTGTGTGTTGTCTCTTTTACTAGATTTAAGCTAGTTTGTAAGTCGTGTGGCGATACAATCGGTAATTTCAGTAAGTGAACGTTAAATACCTCTAATCAAAACAAAACAGTATTTTATCCCTGAAGGTCTCACTTTATATGCTGACCATGAACACACCTTTCGCATAAATCGATATACGTAAAGACGTTGCCTTTTTAAAAAAAGTAAGGCGTGAAAAGTCTGTCGCGTTGGTTGACGGGAATAACCTTTCCGTCGACAACTACAAATTGGGCTGTGACTAGTTTTACCAGTGTCATCTTGACAACTCTCATTTTATATACTTGTTTACCAACGAAACGTTTCTAAAAGATGTTATCGATTGAAGCGTGGTGAAATAGTATTTGTCGACTTGTTTCTGATGTCACACTTTCTTCCGTAATGTTGATTAGTTGGGTTTTCTTTTTCCGAATACCTACTTAGTTGAATGAAGCCCATGTTGTGTTTGGAATTTAATTAGTCAAGACTTTAAATACAACTTATTACTTTGAAAATATAAGGTTTAATACTGTAGTTTACAGTAAATTAATTATTTAGCTATTTTTTTAAAAGTAATATTTTATCAACTCTTGTCTTTAATTAGGCCTGTACCTGTAAAATAACTTGCCAAAGCTTGATTTCGCAAAAACCAACACCGGTGGGTACGGTGGCTGAGGCGTTAGCCTCGTCTGGCCTCCCGGTGATGGGTAGATAGGGTTTTTAATCCTGGTAGGATGAATTGAGAGTTTTTTCCTAAATAATTTTACTTTCGCCCTCTATGCAAGTAAGGGAAAACTTCCTGCAAATTCGTCCTCACTTGTCCCTACTTAATTAGTGTATAAATGCGGCGAAATAACACACTATTAATTATTGTTCACACCTAATAAAATATATCTATTAACACGTGCGTACTTCTTCTTTTTTTACAAATCTTATGGGGTCTAACCAATGATGCCCCTCCCTGTGTTTAGTGGTTGACCACAATTTTGAGGGGACCATTGTTAAATTTCAGGGGGTGCTGACAAAGTTTATTTTATTTGTACACAAGTTCGTACTGATGTCCAATTCATTTAGGGCTACGAATCTAGTAATAGTTTTATAGATCTAGTCTAATTTGGTTCATAAGTTTGTGCTGATATAGTTTGTGTGTCTGGGAAGTGAACGTTAAATACCCCCAGTAAAAAAATCCTATGAATATTGTATTAGGATTGGGACACCAAAAGTGATGATTTTCTTTATTTTCTTTTACTTCCCAACTCGCGACCAATACCAACATTTGTATCACTCACTCATCGGAAATGTCACTAAATTTAGCGTCTCCTTTCAGTTGTCTTTTACATTGCAGACTTGTTCTAAGTAAGAGGATAAAGGTAAAGGGACAGGGGTAGGCTTTCATTCGGATTCTATTCACGGTTTTAATCTGTCTTCCTTCTTGGCAATGTCTTTACTTGGTGTTTCTCTCCCCTCCCTTCTTTTTCTCCCTCCACGCCACTTGTTTTCATCCAAGGCTCCCCTTTCCTTACCTCCTAAGCTTACCCGAAACAGCCTTATCTCAACTTCAACTATGGACATATCAAACCTTTAAACGTTTATCGAGTGAAACATTTTAATATAATCGCAGATGGGTGGAAAATAGATCACTATAAAGGGATTCAGTGGGTTATGTTATCAAAACATAGTTCATTGTATCGGTGGTCACGTGGTCTAAGACATCTGACTAGCGATAGACTGGATTGTCGGGGACAAGGCAGGGAAAATTCGAATCTCTTCACTAGGGATGGTTTTCTCTCTCTATCATTGAGGTTTTCCAAGTGTCCCTCCACGTTATTGAATGTGAACTTCCTTTAAGTTGCTCTCCCAATCCTTACCCCTTAGAATAAATCACTGATAACTTTTTTAAATTTATTTGAGGTTTTAAACTATACTTTCTGTACTGACATAATATCAACACACGAATTTTCTATGAGCGAGGGTGAAAGGGCCTACTGATTTTGCCGGGAAAGGTATTTTTACGTACCTTCCAGGGTTCTTTACATGCCACAGTTGACATCAGACCAAAAGCTTTACTTCCCCTCCTATGGAAGTTGTGCAACGGATTTTTATCGTTCAAGAAAAATCCGTCAACCTCGGCTAGTTTTGAATCCACGAATATCGTGTCCTGAGGTGCACTGATAACCTTGAAGTTGAAGTACTAGTAATTAAATAAACAATTAAGAAATCACACACACACACACACACTCACTTTACTATTTTAGGTTCCACCAGGAATCGAGCTAAGACCGTGTGGTCAACTTTATTAACCACTCGGCTCTTGGGGCATCAAAAAAAAATCTACACGCACCCTCAACATTAGATTACGTATTTTATTCGCCGCGTCTTACTACCAAACTGGGTTATTCGCATTTAATTACAATAATGAAATAGAGAAAAAGGTAAAATGTACATGAAGTGTGTCCACACTTGCGTGGGGGGGGAGAGTGGAAAGCCATTCGGGTAAATAATCCCCCAATTTTGGGTTTCCAGCCCTTACCTTCCCGTCAACAGTAAACCAGGCTAAACGAGTGAGACGTTTATTCCGCGTGCTCACCGAAATCGGTTGCAAGTATCTTAATCTATAAACTGATGCAATAGTTTGTGTATTTTAAATTTTTAATTCGCTTTCAGGCAAATCATTTTGGAAGTATTAAGACTAAAATAAACAGTAATCATGTGAATATCACTCACGATTGGTATCTTTATTTGCCTTAAGAAATGTTTGGTATGTTAAGAACTAATGTTTGGTAGACAAGGCTTTTTCTCTTAACGGTCCCAGTAACGCCGCCGGCACCATCCCTTTGACTCTGTAATCTGATTGGCCGATACAAAGCTGCTCACTTTGTATTGTTTAGTCAGCACAGCGCCAGCTATCGCCTAATCATGTTCCAAATCGAATTAAATTATAGCTGTCTTGCCTTCTTGGAAAATTTGTTAGGTGGTGGGGGCTTGATGTAAATTAGATTCGAGTCAGGATAGAAAAAAAAAGAAGTTTGGAAATAGGGAGTGAAAAATCGGGTGATTTATTAAAATAACAACGTTGTAAGATTAGAAATCTTAAAACTTCTTAATTTTCATACGAAATTATTTGGTTAAACATTAATTTTTTTCACCATGGGAAGCTCATTTTTTTACGTCTAAATTAATAAAATAGACAATTTATTGTACCTTCGTTTGACACGTTAATCTCTGAAATAAATATATCGCCGTCCCTTTATTAGAAGAGCCTAACCCATCTATAATTAAATAACATAAAAAAGTGGCCAATAATGAATATGAATAGATAGGGAAATAATCAAGAAACGTCTTGGTAGATTAAACAACTGTTCTTTGTTCGGTAGGCACATTGGGCTCAAAGTGATTTAATATTTAAGTATACGTGGTTAGAAACCTATATCTTGCTATTCTACTAAATCATCGATACGTGATGATTTAATGATCAATTTAATAGTGAATCTTCCAGATGGGGTTAGTTAGACCCATATGGCTTCATTATCGATTATAATTCGGAATGTCGGGGCTTGATTAGGACGAGGTAGTTTATATTGATAGTAGATGGTACTGGAACGTAAAAAGAGGGGTATATGGAATAATATAACGGACGTGATTTGATCAGAAACTTTTTAAATGAACATAAAAAGTCCTCTTCAAATTATGTAATGCTCATGACCATTATTCAAAAACTTTTGGGGTAACTATGTTTAGGAAACCAAACTAAATGTATATACTTAAGGGTAGGGATAAGAGACAAATTAATTTACACTATAAAATAGTTTAACAATGGCAGGAAACAAGACACAACACTTATATCTTAAAATCTTTTATTTATCCACTAAGAGCACAAATTCTAGTTACAAAAGGATCTAGATTTAGCGTCTATTAACAGTGAAGTACGATACTTTACTTCTCTTTTTTTACTGAACATTCTTGTCAACCTGTTTAGAGTTGATATTTTCTGTAAAGGAGTCGACACTACCTGCCTGGAGTTTCTAATGTAGGTTATATGGCGTTTCAGTGCTTTTCGTATTCTTTGCAGCAGTTGATAGATACTCAAAACCTTTTTGTGGGTGCAGCCCCACTGGTGTTTTATTTTTTTATTTAGAAGAACCCATGCTACCATGTAAGTAAAATAAACGTTTTACTCCTGCTTACGTGAAGTCTTCTCTCACATTTTACGTTTACGGTGAATTTTTGGCGCCCTATAAATGTTTATAAGGCTGTCGAACGTCTTTAGCACAAGACATTTTACCGCACATAATATCTGTTTACATTATAACAAAGGTTGCACCTTACCTAAACAGGTTTTACGTGGTATCCTCTTTGTCATCCCTAAAAAAAATAATCGGTGATCCCCTGATAGCTCGGGACCCCAAATGGGGCTATACCCCCAGGGTTGCACGCCACTAATATAGTCACCAAATCACTTTGACGGCTGTAATGGTTGGTTGATTTGATCTGCAACTGGACTGTGGTGTTGTTTCAGAAGTAGGGCCATGAGTCTGGTGCGACAGCAAGAAAATGTTTTCTAGACGGGCTCACTCCACTCTGTATATTAAAGACTCAAGAGAACCACTTCGGTGGCCACATGGTCTAAGGCACTACTCTTGCAGTAGACTAAACTATCGATGACGGGGAAATCGAGGTTCTAATCTCGGTTGGTTGTACTGAGGAAGGTTTTTCCATTCTCCCTCCACTCAAATGTGGGTACATTGCCTCCAAAATCTAAATATAACCTTCCTAATCCATAAACCATTAGTCTAATTAGTACTGGTAGAAAGACGTGGTGCCAAAAAATACCCAAGAGGAATGGTATAATTCTTTTGTTGGCTCTGTATTTTAATAAGTTTGTTTGTTTCGTGGTATAGTGGTCAGAACTCCTGGGTGTTGACCTAGAGGTCCCGTGTTCGATTCCCGGTTGTTATCATAGTTACCATGATCACAAAGGTTCGGTTAATTAGGCTTAAGCTAGGTTAAGATAATTATTTCCTTTACCCCATCATATTCACTATCATCATCTCATGGAAAGAGCCTTCACTAAAAGGAAGTATGATTAGTACATTTGGGCAACGGTACATTAGTGCTAGCTAATCTTGCAACAAACTGAGCTACATATTGATTTAGCCCAGACACACCATTAGGCTTCGTTAAACTTTTAAAGATAAAGAAGTAAAAAGATTATTGTTGTGTACCCATCCTTCAAAATGTTGCTTTATTTAGTTTCCAGCTCCAAAAATTGAAACCATCCGTCAAATGTGAGAGCTGCAAAACCATTTTGACTTGCATAAAAAAAAAGGTTCTTCTACTGACGGGACTAATTGAGTTAGTGTTCATATTTTGATCATGTTATATTTTAATTACTCACATAATTAAAAACATTGGAGAATTTATTTATACTACGGACTAATCGAACCAAATTAAAAGTAAAGCCACAATATTTGTGTCGAAAAAGATCCGAGCTATTCAGTTTTTTTTTATTATTTTGTTTGTTATTCCCCAATTTGTTCAAATCGTGGGTCATCAAAGTGTATTGTGCAGTCTACCTAGTTCGAACTCGATTTAATTGGCCACTTTTATTAGCATAAAGAAAATAGATCAAAATCAAGCTAGCTACTACACGAATAATAGATGGTATTTAAAATTAAATACCAACTCGCCGGAAATTCAGCTGGTATAATTGATCAATTGTTGTGGTAGGTTACGTTGTTACTTGTGTTTTGTTATTTTTACTTAACTTCGTTTCCTCCGTGATCTCCATTTTGGTAAAGGAATCATTATTTGCTGGTTATTATCAGCATTAACATAACTGCTCTTACAAATGTTTTTTCTGATAAACAAAATGACCATAACAGCTGTATGTGTTTTTTGAACTAATTATTTAAGTTGTGTTGCTGTTTTTTTTAAACATGGGCTGGTGTATTTGAGAATTTAGAATACTAAATTAATGCCACTTTATGTAATAGTAAAACCTATTTACAAGGAGTTGAGAGGGAATTTTAGTGTAAAATAGTGCGTAAGTGGCTTTTCTTAACGTATTTTCACTAGTGTAATAAATAAATGCACTTTGGCTTAGTGGATCATAATATATGATTTTTACATCCATTATTGTTTCCAGACGTTGGCTTGGTCAGATATTTATTCAAGCCATATATATTTACATTACCGGCTGGCTAAGTCTTACGTAGCTTCATATGTCTTATAATTTATTTTAAGACTATGACAGGCACAACATCCAGTTCTCGGCCGTTAATTTATCATTGTGAAAGGGTAAACCCAGGAATATATGACTGTGGTTTATTAAATGTGCACGAGGATGGCGTAATTAAAGCATCGTTATTCGGCACGGAGCTCATTAAACCTTCGCGCTTACCTGATAGTTTCAGCGCAACTTTAATTGTAAGTAGCTGCGTTCTCGTCGTTAATTGGATATCCTGCACCTCCTTAAAAATATCTAAATTGGTGTTTTCTTTGTTAGAAACTTACTGTTTTAATTGTCAACAATCTCTTCTAAGAAGATCAAGACAAAATACCTCTTACTAAAGGGGATATCTTTAGTTTTAGCAGAGGGGTAACTATTCACACTAGGTTTTATCTAATAAATTATTCGTTTATTCGTCACCACGTCTCATTACCCGTTTAGGTTGTACACATAGGCACTAATTACGCTAATGTGTGTGGAAGGAAAAAGTAAAACCATTTATAAACTTCAACCGTCAAACTTCACTACCGAACTCCATGGCTCAAAACAAGATTGAAAACTCATTGTTATCATTGATAAATAATCTTTAAATGCACTTTATAATATTAGAAATGACAATTGTGATTTTGAAATAATCTTTGTCTAATTTTATAATAATAAAAATAAATCGGTGACCCTCAAAATGTTTTTGTTTTTTTCCCCGCACCCTCAATGGTTCATTCATTCGTCTCGCTCGGCAAAGGTTAATTCTAGTTGACAACATCGATGCACAGTTCCCGTTGGTTTCTATGGTAACCGGTCGTGGGTCCATTGTCTGGAAGGTCAGCTCGCGATGACCCTGGGCTCCGTTCCAGAAAAAAAAAAATCCACGCATTTCACGGGGACCTTGATATGTAGGTTGACCCTTCTCCCCCCTAACACGTTAGGAGGGGGGGAGACAACCTGCTCTAGATGTCAACCTAGAGAAGGTTAGTTGTGTTCCTGTCCACTCCGTCTATCACACTTCCCGCTTGACGTTGATTACACTGTTTAGCATATGTTATTTTATCTTGCGTAGCTTGGTTCGCTGGCCACTTTCAAACGGATCAAGGCCGATAAACACATAATGATAAGCTAAGCTGTGCTGTGCTAAGACTGTCAATTTGGTTTCCCACTAATTGCTAAGCAATGCCCCCTCCTTTCACTCCAGAATTCAGTGTTTCTTTCTGGTCTGCTCCAGTGAAGTTTAGCTATGATGGCGTTCTCCAAAATATCTTGTTTGAGGTCAGATGATAGTACTGAGGAAGAAAAGATGCTGCTGTTAGCAGCTGTTTTGAAAGATGAAGAGAATTTAGGAGGTGGGGGTTTGATTTGTTCAATTAACACTTCCATTTTAATATAAAAATATTTACTTAAATACACTTGAAACAAACGGGAAACAAAACTTCAACACTTCTTTTGTTATTTTCACCAAACCAGCACTGCGTCTGTTCAACACGGAGCCTAAGTTGCATTATACGCATGCACAACTTAAGATGGCTCAAGATGGGAGATAGAAAAATTGCCCGGCCAGCAACCGGAAAAAACATAGAACGGCGTAGCAAGGCATAGCTTAGCTTAGCGTTCTGTGTGCACCGGCCTTAACGCCTCACCTACCTTATTTTCAAGGGCACTCATTTGTTGTGTTTGTGTCTACTTTTTAGACAGAAAATTTATGTTATCTTGAGATTTTTTTCAAGTTAAACCTATTTTACCTTCATTATATAATATTTGTTTCACTGTGTGTGTGTTCGTATATAAATAGATCATAGATGTATAGGCATGTTTTTAATATCCACATACACCCAGAAAAAAAACTTTAGTTCAAGAAAGAAAATTGTAATTAATTGAAATGGAATTATTGAAGTAATTTTTAGCAAGATTGGGTATAAATAATATTTTACAAAAGAGGCTGTTTTTGGAAGAATATTGTTACTAGCCTATATATCACGTGTTTTAGTATATTTAGATGGTGCTGGTTTTTAGCTATCTCTGGACCTAAAGGAACAGGTTATCTAAGTGTGCAAGAAGTATGGGAAACCATATAATAGAAATAAAAAACCACACTCTACAAATGTAATGTTTGCTAGTTGTACAAAAGATAAATATCTAAACGAATTCATACAAGCTTTGACTAGTATTGTGAAAATAGGCTGGGACGTCTGCCTCTACAGCTTTAATTGGAAATGGCAGGTTTATGCAATCACAGACGAAACTTTTATGATTTAGGGTGTGATCGTGAATAATCAAGTTTTGCTTTACGACTGACAATGGGTAGCCTGGAGATATTTATTCAATAACTATTAAGGTTTAAAATAGGTTATAAACTTCCTGTAATGTAAATTATGGCGATCAAATTATGTTCTTTGCGCTGGACATGACACACAAGACACAATATAGTACCACAAAATATTATACCTCTTGCATGTTAAGGTCCGAAACTAATTTTGCCATATTAATCACAGTATGGTAAACCTGTTGGAATGTTGTTTGAGTACACTACTCAGCAATACGGTACGCCTTCACGCCTTACTAAAGAAAGACTCCACTAGCGCTGGCTAGCGGTGAACACAGACACTACTAGGTGAAGATGCTACCTCCTCTGTACACTCTGAATAAAACATGTTCGCATGGAAGAAAAGAGGGCGCGCAGCTCTAGTGAGGAAATCAAAATAAGTTGTTCGAATTTCGAACTTCTTTATCTTCCATTCCTCTCCACTCTGGAAAGGGTAAAAAAAGAAACAAGCTTTATACCAGAATAGAAACAAATGAAGAGCTGGCAAAAAAAAAAGGGCAACATCAATAAATCGTGTTTGTTCCTCCCTTACAAGAAAGACTAGCAATACAAGTAATGGCAGCACTGCGCGGAAATAAACAGAACGAGACTTCGAGAAGCTCTTGTATTGTCCTATTTCGCTTTTATGACTGACTTGCCTCCTACCTCTTTTATACACAGCACGGGGGAGTACGTGGTTTGGTGGTGCTCAATCCAGCTCGTAGTACCTCGATACGACATATAGGAGACTCGATGAGAACATTAAATGTAATTTATTAATGCAGGATTAATTCGTATATAAATATTAGTTATCTTTTTCGATACCACCCAGAATCGATTCAGGAATTATTTAGATCTATGGTTGACTACTTTAACCACTTAACTCAAGGATTGGGTAAGGAAGTTTGTAAAATTTATTTTGATCAAGAAACCATGGCAGTTTGTATTTTAAAATAGTGGTTCATTCTTCTAACCTTTTTATGTTGGATTATATTTACTGTCATAATGCTTACCACATAAGCTAATCTGATGGGTGAGGCTTGCGTGGAACTTGTTTTTGTTTCAGAATGAGAAGAAAGAAGGCGCATAGAGAAAATTGGTTAAGTCAAATAGTTCGTGTGGTGTCGTTTCATGCTTTTTTTTTCCAAGTATTCTCTTTTATTATTTTTATCAGATCTGCACAAGTGGGTTATGGTGGTAGAAAGGGGTAAATAAGACTTGATTTTGTCCGTATTTTTGGCTCGCTCTAAAACGGGCTGCGAGTATCATCTTTCGCTCTCTTCTGCGAGCACACCATCCCTTCCTACCCCTTCCATTCTATTCTTTCTCTGAAAAGCTAACACAATTCTCACCCTCTGTATTCACATAGAGAGCTAGTGGCACGCACGGTAGGATGGGGGTAAAGGGGAGGGTAGCAGGAGCTTCCACCCCTCTTGCCCTCAAATCAACACATCAGGCGATCGATCGCTTGCCACCCTTATCTTCCGATCCCCTCC
>CABFOV010002214.1:60185-74030 GCA_902141375.1 Timema poppense
TCCTCCACCCCCCCCCCCCTGGTTAAAGGTTTCTCTTCTTTAGTTTACCCTCACACAAATATTTCTAGTAAAAATGTTGACGTGGGAGAACGGTGGTCGCATCTGTGGCGGGTTACTGCACACAACAATTATTATTTGATACCGACGGAGATAATATATTATTTACGCCCGCGTTCGTGACGTTTTCCTGTACTGGTACTGGAGGTACTAAGATCGATTCCAAACCAAGACCGTTCCTGAAGTGTTGTATATTTGACATGCGGTTACTAGATGTAATGGATACCCATGGCTACGTTTTAGATCAAAGGTTATTTAACGGATTAATCTATGGCGACTGGGGTTAAGGAGGGAAGTTAGATAAAATGCACCCACATTAGCGTAGAAAATTATTGAGCAAAGCACAAGTAAGGATGCGTGTACACCACCGCTGGTTTTATTACAAGTTAAAATGTGTGTCAAGAAATAATCTTAATTTTTAAACTTACTTGGAAGGGAAGTAAATATTTGTATCACAATTTTCTTTTCTTTGGTAAGGAAAAATAGGCCCTAACCGTACCAGTGGTTACATGACCTAAAGCGTAAGTCTCGCATCAGACAGGGCCACCAGGGATGGAGGTAGGGTTTGAATCTCGGTTGGGTGCACTAGGGGTGGTTTTCCGCTGGTGGTTTATCAACATGTTTTTCCCTATCTCATTTCCACGCAAATACGAATGCCTTCTATAAACTCCTTTCCTCATTCTTAAATTAAGCCTGTTATAGTTGTGCTAAAACGTAATGATCTATAAAAATAGTAATTAAACTAACATTTCGAACTATTTATCACTTTTATTGTTGAAATCCAGAACGTTAATTTTTTGTGATTGGAGCGCAAGTTTTCACTTTATTTGTGCCACGGGTAGCTTGTAGCGTCCACTAATATTTATTTATGAGTGCACATTTTTTTTTTATTTAAAAAAAAAGTACGGTGACGTCACCAGAATTATGAGCCCGCTCTAGAATGCCCCACTAAGTGATTCTGCTCCCGTAATTCACTCTCGACGTTATAAGTTCCCCCACCTTAATGGAGGTACTTTAAAAGCTAGGCAGTATAAGCGGCATGTATTTGGAGAGTTAACAACAGAAAGAAAAAAAAATCTCAGGGTGCTATATCTTTTATTTGGAGCCATCTTCTTCGAGATCTCGTTTGGAAGTTAGGTTGTTTCTTCTTCTTTACCTACCGCTTTCGGGATATTTTTTTCCCCTCCTTGTTACTAACGTGGCTAATGGGCAAAAAACTGGCGCGGTAATATTATGGACCGTGAAGCTTTTTATAAAGCTAGGTAATGCCCTGTTTAAGAGGGTATGTGCCGTAGATTGGCTGGTGGCTATATTTATAATAAACATGATTCACGCATTGATATAATTGATGATTAATATTTACTATTTAATCGAACGCACTTTTTAAGCTTAGGTTGTGTGGCATGATCTTTAAGGCATTGTATTTTATATATTTCGGTTTGAGTCTCAATGGAGATCAAAATTTATTAAGTATTAACGGGGTGCGCCAACAGGGGAAGTTATTTTAGCCTAATTATTATAATTTCAGTTCCAAGCGCAAAAAAAAAAATTACCTAAAAAGCATTTGCAAATAACAAAAAATTATTATACCTTAAGATCAACCGGAACTTATTCGAGCTGATTTGGAATTTATAACTACTATTAGAATTTGCCTGTTTGTATCACGTATCCAAGCACATGGTTAAATTTCAGAATATCACTTTTTTTTTTCAGATCGCCATATCTTATCTTATAGTTCAAAAAGTTTCTAGAGTGTCTTTTTACATACGCCAAGTCATGTGTTCCGAGGATGTTTCTATTTACAGATTGTGTCAATCTTGATAAATAACATAAACTGACCAGTAATTGTGGGCACGCGAACGAAGGCGTCCGTCTCGTGTGGTTTAGTTGACCTGTGATGGGAAGACAGGGTTTACATTCCTACATTCTACTCAACTGTGGGTGCATTTCTTCTAAATTAATCTTCCTCTTTCCTATACTATTAGTGTAAATGTGAGGAGAACACACGTGGGTTATAGGACCTAGTATATGGGTTAAAAAGAACTAAATCGAGCTACTTTTTGTTAGTGTTGGCTACACTACAGGATTATTTTGTTTTACTGAAGGTGACATGGCTTTAACTCTAGATGCACAGCCTTTGGCACCTAAAATATTTTTATCCAGGGTGAACTCAGCCTCATTTGCTTACCGTCAGGTGGAGAGGCACACCCAAATATTTCCTTTGCAGTGAATGGATTTAAGCTATTAACTATTTTTATACATTTATCTGATTGGTAGTTTTAGGGACAGTTTTAATGTATTTATTGCTATACCTTTTTATATTATTAGCCTGGCACACAGAAAAATAATATACCCAGACACTCAACCTCTAGGTTAAAACGGTTGCGCTCCTTTTGGCAACTTGAGTCCTTCAACACTAGGATCGCTGCTGTTAATCCTATCACTACCCAGCAGTAACACTAGTTCAGTGTTGAAGGACTAATGCTGGCAAAAGGAGCGCAGAGAAACTCCCGTAAAGTTGAGAATCTGTTTTTTACTTGTCTGAGGCCTGGTATTAAAGCTTACGCTATGCATTCGACACATCTTAACGACGTTTCTTACTGGGTGAATTCTTAGCTATTCTACGAAGCGGGTTCCCACCGTAACTTGAAGTATATAATAACTCAAAGCACTATTATGCGTATGCAGCAATGTACAAAATAAAAGACGGGAGAAACGAAGTAGTTCACTTTCGCGAGGCCACTTGTTTATCTGCTGATAACATTTGTTCTCTTCCTCTGACGAGTTTACACACTCACTGTTTCTAATTCTAGATACACATATGCTTCCACGAACATTTTTAACCTAGGTCTTGACAGGAAGATTCTTCATGCGAATTTTTGTGAATAAACGAAATAGCCTGAGTTTTATATAATAATAAAAAATAAAAAACTTCTCAAAGAAAAATGTAAGGCTATTTTAATAATTATTTAATAATTTATGGCTTTCCATGACGTCACAGTTAGTAGTTCTTACTGTATGGACATGTCCTGCTTGCCTCCCCTTATTTAGTGCAACACTGCTGCCAGGGATTTCCTTTGGACCAATTTTTAACTTTCTAGGATTGCCTTTTTAATTCTCCCGTGGGAGCCGCAAAAGGTAATTGCCATTTAAATGATAAATAATACACCCTATAGTTATGTTTTTTCTTGGAGATAAAATGTTATTAAAGGCTTTTCAACACTCGATGTCGAGAAGATCAAACTACACACCGTACATTTATCTATGGTACTTGCTTATAGAATCTAGAGTTAAAGGCTAAGAGCGAGAGAGAGAGAAGTCTGAATGAGTGATACATTCTCGTCGTTGGCTATGATGGTGTGCATTTGAACTCAACTTAATTAACTAGAACAATCCATATTAGTTTAAAATTGCAGTAATATATTTTTTACATATTAGATATTAAGTCGTGTCTAAAATTATTTCAGGACATAGGTATTATTTCAAGGACCATACCCTAGTTGAACTTTCTACTCATCAGACCACGATGACTGTCACAAACATCTACGGATAATGAATGATACCCAAATCCGTCAATATCTAGAGATCCATGGGTAGATGAACCTCGTACACAGTTTCAATTGTTGAGTAGATTATAATTTGGATGTTTCCTTTTGATCGATAAAAATAGTATTTTTATTTTTGTCTTTTTTTCGCTGTCAGATAAGATGATATGCAAAGAAGTCTTCGAAGCAACGGAGCGCGAAAGAGTCTTGGATATTCGAACCGCCGAGGGAAGGAGGAGGAAAGCAGGGTGGGGGGAAAAAACACTTTAAATTCTTCATTTAAAACATGTTGCGCTGGGCGCAAAAATCAGATCCTGGTAATTTTCTAACCGTGAAATTAGGGGCTCTGAAATGTTTTTCATATACAATTGATTCAATTTAAATTTTATTTACGGTTCGTCATCTGATCTAAGTTGCTAGGGAAATCACGTATTCGTTTAACGCAAGACCGGAAGACACTTTTTTACTATTTAACTATATGCTATCATAGCTGAGGTAAAACTATTTTTTTTAACATTAGTTCTTTTTCAGACAATGGTGCTACAACCACTATTTTCATAATTAAACCACTTTTCCCCACAACCCCAAACACCTCACGTGTTAGTCCACACTCATAATACATAGTCCAATTTTCATACAAACGGACTTTTTAGGACCTACAAACGTATTTTTGCTGTTAACATTATTGACAACAATTTACTATTTATTAGTGTTGTTATAAATACATGAAAGTAGATCTAGTATATTTTATAACTGTCAGATAAAGCCCTTGACCTCAACATTTACGTCACCGACAATCTAGTATTTTGTGTGACTGATGCCTTAGACTGTGGAACCACTATATGGGTGATTTGGAACCAACCAAAAGATACAAGAAGATCAAAACCAAAATTATACGCCTAAACAGGAGCATTATAATATTTTAACTACCACACTATTGTTGGAAGAAAGAATTTATAGTGGTTTTCTTTAAATAAAAAATAATAATACAATTAACTTTAGGCTGCCACCAAATAATGTAAGTACTATTAAGTACACGAATTTAACAAGAAAAAACCTACACCGGTATGCACATTAACTAGATGTCAGACCTATTTATAGTCCAGCTTGCCAGCAACGCGTAGGTTGAGGTTAAAATTATTATTATTATTATTATTATTATAAGTAGTAGTAGTAGTAGTAGTAGTATTGGAGTTTTGCGGTGCGTTGACACAATAAGGTAATTACTGTGGATTCACACGTTCACCGAAAAAATATAGAGTATAACAGAAACGTGGTCGCGTGACGAGCTCTAAGCCAATCACAAGAATTCCCACATAAGTGCGAGCTGTTCTGCTGAAGTTCAACTCATCTCTCCTTTGTAAACTCTGCCTGAGATGTTCGGCTCAGGAGAACCAATCAAATCTCATATCAGTGCACATGAGCATTTGACAACGCATGCGCTCTACAGCTTTGTTGGCCTTTGTGTGATGAGATTTGAAATAACTCGTTAATGTAAAGCGTGTGTATCGACCTATTGGATTGGGCCAAAACACAACACTATAATTTGAAAACATCCATCGGGAGATTGATCTAAAATATATTTTTATCCACTAGAAAATAAAATTAGTTGATAATCAGCTGTTTTAAGTAAGCGTTGCAATGCATCATGGGCCAACATATGGCGTGTGAATTACTGCGTCACTGAGGCAGATTCTTCTTTATATTCATCGGTGAATGGGTTAATCAAGCTTTGGTGGCTTGAGGTTAAAATCCCGGACAGATGTACTAAGGATTTTTTTTTTCATTGGTTCTACACCCTCCCTTCATGAAAGTGTGGGTATATTTTCTTTAATTTCTACCTTTCTCATTCTTACTCCATTAGTGTAATTAAATGTAGAAAGTCCTCTGGAAGACCGGATGACTCTCGTGAAGAAGCGAGGTCGCAAGAAACCAGAAACCGACCGAACCAGCAACATTGACTTTGGGTCTCGGTAGCTTCGTTTTGTCTCCACCCACCCCCTCGTGATCTAGCTTAGATTGTTCCACTATAACCGAAATGGGTGAAAAGGGTTTCGGGTAGAAGGATAGTATGAAAACAAAATGGAAGGTGACCTTACGAGTCGTTTTTACCCACCTTCCTCGCACCCTAAAGAAAACATACAACCTTCTAGAACCTCTCCGTCCCTCTCTGATGTGATTACCAGATTCAACCCCTTCTCTGGTGTGTTTTTTTCGTGCTCTCGGCTTCTTTTGTTTCGAAGTAGCTTGTCGACTCGCCTTTACCACTCATTTATTACTTAAGCAGTTTTGTAATCATACCACCTGTCCAAGAGAACAGACCAGTGGTGATGGTGATTGATACGGGGGCTCGCTATCATGACTTCTCTACACTCGTAATAATGGTGGCAGCGGTGGGATATTACCAAAGAATGCCGTGACGGGAGAGCCTGGGAAAGCCCCCCAGGGGGATGCGAAGTGACTGGGGAGTGATGGAAGTCCTTTTTGTTTCTTTTTCTGGGGTCTTTGGGGCTCGTGAAGGATGGGGCGGAGATGTAAGCAATCACACGACCCAGTATAACCATGGCCCTCTTCTATCCGTCCAAGTGTGCCTCGGGGTCTGGACAGCGCGTCTTGCTTGGTTCCTAGTTTACGTCTTCTACGTGCTGACGTAGCTACTTCTCTGCCCATGAAACCTAAGCTACGTTGTTTTATTTAGTAGTTTGTTTTCTTTATCATGTTATCTTTTGTTTGGGTGTCTGTGCCGAAACAATCCACGGGTACAGGATGAGAATCCCCCCAGCTGTGGGTAAGATCGTTTGAGACATTGTGATTCAGGTGTTCGAATCCCGTTGTGTTTGTAAATATAGCCCTTGAATTTTACTTCGCGTTCTCCTCGTCATTGTACCCTTCCAGACTGTACGCATATTCACACTAAAGGAGGATGGACGAGTAGAGTATGAGTACCCGCATTTGCTTAAAGTGACTGGGAAACCATTTATGAACAAATTTTTGGCTAGAATTCGAACCCCGTGTGACAAATCAGATGTGATGGGACTGATGTATTTGCCTGCGAACCTACCGGTTACATGTAGTCTTATTTTTCACTTTGTTTGAAAGGACGTGGTGTAAAGTTATTCGGAGTTCACTGAATTTCCAGTTGGTAGTAAACAACCTCACTCGTTTTAAGCACCTGCACAATCCATATTATAAAAGCAACGAAAAGTATGAGCAAGCTTTATTTTGATAATTTGTGCCACCATCCGTTTGGAAAGGGGATTTGAAACCACATTGCGCAAGTCATAATTATTGATTAAAAAAATATGCTGTACGACGGGGAACTTAGTGTGCACTTTCTAAACAGACACATTAACAAATGACTTAAATATAAACTTGATATATGCCCCAACCAACCTTGACCCCTATAGGCCTATACGACTGCAGGTGAGTTGCGACCACGCGAATTGTTTACTTCTCAAGAGAGAGTTGAATTGTGGCCCCAAATTTTTAGAGCCACGTACGAATAGCGGCCCGGGCTGTTGACCTAAACTAACATCCTCAAATTTTTGCCGAAACTATTGAACGACAAGAACTGAGGAAATTTGGACATTACGGGGGATGTCGACACGATACGATGATAGTTTCTATCAGAAATTCAAGAAAGCATGATATAAAGCACTCTGCTAATTAGGTGGACGCAACTCATAAAACTCTCACAAGCGAGTGGACCACAATTCGTAAGTGTCTCTCAAAAAGCCGGGCCGCAACTCTTAAACGATTTCAAGATTAGGTTGCAACTCACCTACACAGCTATGTACATATATATTAATTGGAACCTTCACACAATTAATTAATATCCTCGTCAGTAGCATCCAGAACTTCTAGGGCTACTTAGGTCAGTGGTTTCCAACCTTTTGCGGCATTTGACACCAATTTTCTTACGTGAGATCATCGCAACCCCATCGCAACCCCTTGATAGCTTAAAAGCGTTTGAATCCTAGTTCTTTAGTAGTCTATTTTCCGTTTAGTCCTATAACCCGTCTCGGCTCTTATCAATTTAATTAAACAAGTGTGGTGGATAGAATTTAATGAAAATGTACCCTTATTTGCATGAAATGAGATGGGGAAATCGTTAAGGAAAAATTACCCCCACTACACCTGACCAAAATTCAAATTCCCACTTCCTTGTCATGGATAGACCAAACCAAAAGAACGTGACGTTGAGCCCGCTTGTCCATCGATGCTTGTTTTAATTATTATAAACTGCTTATATTAGAATGGTTATATGAATTTGGATAAGGTGTCCTAAAAGAGAACCAAACTTGGAATAGGTGGGGGGAGGGGGGATTCTTAAATGTTAAGCTACCAAAGTTACAAAGTTCCCACAGTGAACTAAGTCAGCAAAAAATCTATCATAGTGGGATAGCCAAAACAAATCTAAGCAGTAACTTGACATATTATTTGATCATTTTAACCACTTACATCAGTTTTATATTTGAATTTCACATTTTCCCCAAAATCTTTAAAATCCCTTTGAAAAGTAAGCTTAAAGTTAAAACCTCAGTGAGCTTAGCAAGCCCACCCAAAACACCCATGTTAGAAACCGTTGCTCTAGGGCAAAGACAAATAATATACCCAAACACTCAACCTCCAGGTTAAAATGGTTGCGCTCCTTTTGGCAACTTGAGTCCTTCAACACTAGGAGCTCTGCGGTTAGCACTATTATCTCCCAGAAGTGACACTAGCGAAGCCCAGTGTTGAAAGACTCAAGCTGGCAAAAGGAGTGCATCGAAACCCCAGTAAGGTTGAGAGTCTGTTGCTTACTTGTCTGTGGCCTAGGGCCAGCTAGCAGTGATTGATCCTTTCAAAGAATCTGATGAATATATTAGCTGTATAATTAGATTAGCTTTCTCATTGTGAAGTTACTGTTTTCAATAGGTATCAGAGGGGGTTCATGAGACTCGAACGCGAGGTATTTCAGAACCAAACTTGGTCTCTTTGCACCCAATACGATTGACCAATGGCTCACGGTTTATGTAAATTAACCAGAGGCCACATGGAACTGTGAATGCTCTTTACATTAGGAAAAACTTTCTTTTAATTTACTCATCCCCCCCCCTCCCCCACCATTTATTTAAGGCATTTAACGTTCACTTTCTGAACCAGCTGATTATGTCAACACACCACTTAAAAACTAACTTAAATCTAAAATAGAAACAACACCCAACACCCGGCCATGCCAGGAATCAAACCCGGGACCTCTAGCTTAGTATAGCCACGCTACCGACTGAGCTAAGATGTCGGACTAATTTACCCCACAAATAAAGAGGTTTATGGTAGTTTTAAGGCAAATGTTCAGTTAATGAAGTCCAGGCTTCAGATTACTTTTGAAAAAAATGGTTTTAAATCTCAGCTATGTCTAAAATGTAATCTTTACTGGGTACAAAATATAAATCAAACAGCCTTAGGAAGAACCTGTACGTTACATATTTAATATTGGATTGAGCTCTCCCAAAATTAAAGTTAATTTTTAAGTAGGGTGCTAATTTTTTTATTATACTTTTTTTTATTCCTGTCTTAATACCCGTTTGGGCCATACAAATTTAACTACACTAATTGTATAGTTAAGATATAATTTATAGGAATTTTAAAGGAGGGTATGAGATAATTTAGGATAGAAACCACCATCAATACGCCCTACCGAGATACGAACTCTGACTACTTAGTCACTGTCAAACCAGAACTTGACGTTAGGTCCGCGTTCCTTACCGATGCGGTTTGGTCGTATGTTAAATGGTAAGTACCACGAATTTAAAATACATTATTTTAATAGGAAAAAATTTCAAGCTTTAAAACAATACATGGTTCAGAATATTATTTTAGAGTTTCACAATTTTGTTCACTTTGTTTGTAAAAAAAATCACAACACAATCGGTTCGATAATGATTAATTATTTTAAACTTTTGCTAATTAAAAAAAATACTTTTCTTTTGATGACATATTTCTTTTACTCTTGGTTCACAACTTTTTTTGTTTCCACTGAATTATTATTTTGCCTGAGCTCGAACAAACTTTTGGTATTTGATTTTCATGGTAGAAAATGCGATTAAAACTTGTGTCAAATTATATTACCACTACGTGGTATTCTTCCGGTAAGATTGGTAATAAAAACACGGGCCCAACTTACAAGTTCACTTCCGAGTGTTTGAAGAAACTTGACATTTTCTGTTTTAATCAAGCCATTCAGGCGAGTTTCTCTCAAGAGTATTCCTCCCCTTCCCACACATTTTTTTAGATTTTTTTTATCTTCTGTGTCTTTTGTTCTGTGGAGTTATTCATATAATTAGACCAGCTGTAGCGGTAACCCCTGGGAAAGACCTGCTTGTTCACGTGGAAGTGTCACCAAGGTCGAGAGGTCATTGGCCTCCCCCCTAATACTCACCCTGTGACGTCCACAGATTGGTCACTCTCACTGCTTGAATTAATTTGATTATCCGGGCCAAGGTCGTGGGATATGGACTACTCTATAGGAGGTACTTTGTGGCTGCCACAATTGGTTTGGGGTGAAAGATCAAATCTGCACTTAATGACCCTTTGATTATAATATAGTATTGCAACAGGAAGGGGAATATAGCTTTATAAGGTGGGTGTCATCAAGATTTCTTACATGCCAATATTTGTTAATAAAACAAAATAAAATGCTTGTCAATCTGTAAAGGCTAATGGAATGGTTGGACACAATATGTGTCATTTGTTAAAGTTTCTGGACATACGTTTTCAACTTTTTAGGTTTTTTTTGGAATGGCTGAGGGCATCAATTATAAGTGGAGGTTTTTGGGATGCCTGGCGGCTTCAGTTATCAATTTCTTGGGATTTCTAGAATGGTTGGAGGCATCCATCAGTTATCAATTTGTTGGGATTTTTGGAATGGCTGAAGGCATCAGGTATCAATTTGTTTGGTATTTTTAGATTGGCTGATGGCATCAGTTTTTTTATTGGAAGTAAATAAATTGCACCTTTTCTTACCAATTTACTATCAAAATATGACTTGCAAATTTTCTTAACTCTATAACAAACACCATATTCTATTTCCCAGCTGTAAATAATTCATCATTGGGAAAGGGGAAGTATCAATTTCATAATTTATAAATGTTTCTGTCGTACCTGAAATTTAACCCGTGATCCATAACTAAGTAACCTAAACAAATGTGCTAGTGACTGAATTAATTTACTGGAAATACTAATTACTCATTTCATTAGGTCTTTGGTCATACGATCACTATATTCACTTTGCTCAATGTCTAGCTTTTTTCCAAAATAGTTTATGGGTTCGATATGGCTTGCACAAGAAGGTTTCTCGGTTCAAACCTGTTAACAGTAGAACTCACTCCCTTTATTTAAAGACGTGAAGTACAACGTGCTATGTATTGTTCTTATCGTGACTACAGGTTTAAGTTTTATCTTTAGATTCCAGGTTGATATTTTTTTCTCATTGAACAAGTTAGACAGAAAACAAATTATATTCAAAAGTACATTATATTTATATAGACTAGCCGATGTTCACTTGGCTTAAGACGTCAGTTTCGCAATAGATATTAAAATTTAAAACAAACAAATACGTACATCCCTGCCAAATCTAGTTACAATTGGTCCACACATTCTTTAGTAATCACGGAACAAACAGATAGACTAAATTACAAAAGGTCGAGTTAAAAAACAGGACCTTCACTCCATTCATTCAATAAATTAGTTTACACAATATATATATATATATATATATATAAAATTAAATGTGCTAGAATTGACCATGAAATTAAATAAAAATCACGGATACAAATACCAATACCAACGTTTGTATTCTAGTTTACGACCTAATACGTTTATTTAATCTAATTTCTAATTAATTTCAATTAAGGCCCTTGTCCCTGTCTAGTGCAAGTCTAAAACCTATTTCGTGGGTGGGAGGGTGAAAAGCATGGTGTGGATTCACAGCCAACCAAAGTATCCTTCCGCGCCAACTAGAACAGATGGATCACGGAAACCAAAATGGTGCTAGCTATACTTCATTCACGGTAGTTTACCTCTGAAAGGTCTTTTTTCCTACCAATATCCTACTATATAATATATTTCTGGTAGGGAAAAAGGCCTTTCAGAGGTAAACTCCTACCGTGAACGAACTTACCGGACAGGTCTTGTGGAAAAATCACACGTTTGAAAATATCAGTTTTTTCGAGAACGAATGAAATGTTTATGTTAATATTTTCAACACCCGTTCTAAGATAATGTATCGATGTTTATTAATTGTTAAATTTTTATATTTTTTGTTACGAAGCCGGCACTATTCTATTGAAAAATGTCAAATTTATTGATATTTGATTACCGTTAAAATAATAGAGGAGGTATGTATATAAAAAGCATAACTTAATCAACATGTTTCTATTCTTGAACAAACCGTTTCCGAAAAGAAAATTGCAAAACAATAAAAATTCTTTAAATTAACCGTTTGTTCCCACGGCTCTGCATTTTCATGCCAAATGAAAAGGACCCATCGCTTTAACTTATACAGGCTTAAATTTGACAAATATGGCATTTACATTAATCTCATCTCTCGTTACCAAACCAAAAATGTATTAACTAATTTATTTACTATAAATACCTCTACTAATTTCCTTTATATCGGTTTTCCTTTAACATAGTAGGCCTTACTTGTGATTGTGTTAATAACTTAAAACTATTTACAGTACACCCCCTCACAAACAAGAACACTTTCCACATCAGTACAAGTCTGTTTTCCCTTACTGATTAATGTACCAAAATGTACCAATATATTTCTAAAGTTAACCTCTCTAACTATCCTTATGACGATAGCTCGTTCTTTTTAAGTTTCTCATAGTCATTATATTGATAATTCATTTGTAGGCATCACCCGGTATTGAACTCAAGTTCTCTAGACCTGAATTCTGCCTGTAAATTACTTTACCACGGAGTGGACGTTAAATTCCCTGGTGAAAAGCTAAGTTTCTTTAAAAAAAAAACTGCTGGCCGCATCACCAGGAGTCTACTGTAGCGTGTTGGGAGCTGACGTGCCCGTCTTCCATCCCACCACGATCTTCTAATCCTCGTATCCTTGGCGTGCCACCACGCTGCCAAACCCCCGCCTTGTGTTGAATGGACAATTACTACTTGACCACTGTGTCATGTGTATTCTTCCCCTCTTATACCCCCACCTCCTTTCACATCGCGACCGTGGTCAGATAGCTTCAAGGGGACTTGATTTCATCTGTTGCGTGGCTGGTACGTCTATTACTTCTGGGAGCTCTATTTGGCGTTGTAGTGAACTTCGGTATTTCAACCTGACAAAGTCTATTTCATTACATTTATCTTTTAAATCTTGATAGTGTATCAAATTGAGTGTCGACCTCGATGGTCTTAGGGTAAAGTGCTCGTCACAGGACCCGATGCTCGTGGGTTCGAGCCCATCCGGCGTCAATGTATTTTTACTGAGCGTTAAAAATCCATAGCACACTTTCCTTCTGAGGGGAAGTAAGTCCGTAAGTCCCATTCAGATTGTGGCATGTAAAAGAACCCTGGAAGGAATATGAAAAATACCTTTCCCGGTGAGATTGGTAAGTCTTTCTTTCGCTCTCAAGCATGGAAATTCTCGTGTACTGATATAATCAGTTGGTTTAGAAAGAGCACGTTAGATACCTCAAACAAATAAATGGATAATAAGATCAAATGTAGTATGCCTGGAAGAAAATAATAAATCTGTTGCTTATTTATATTATTGTATTAATATAATTGAGACGAACCATTGACTAATGACTATATTATATTATCATTGTCAATGGACTAACCTTTACCTTTACCCTGAAAGATAGCAGATTATCTCACTTGGTTCCAATAAACAAATAAATTCCATCGTACCTTACTACCTATCCGAGGTGTACGTATTTTTTTATCATTATATTGAGCTAGGGATGATGAAAGTAGAATTTAGAGAAACATTGATAACATATTCTAATATTATAATATATTATTGGTGTTATAAGTATTGCCGTATTGATAGTATCTATAAAAAGTGACAAATATATATAAATTACATGACTTGACGCATGAAAGCGTGAAAGTATATCTGGCATATTTTCTGTCAGATAATGAATGATCTTCTCACAAAAATTGAACTGAAAATTATCGTACGGTAGCCGCTCTCCCGGCAAAACTATGAGTGTGACATCTTCCTCCCCCCCCCCCCCCTCCCCCC
>CABFOV010002214.1:74143-90580 GCA_902141375.1 Timema poppense
CCCCCCTATCCCCCAAGGACGTTGAAATGTGTCAGTTTATTTGTACCCACCCTCCATGTACTGGCTTCAAACTACTCGTCCACACGTGTTTGTTTTTTTGTGTGTGTGTGTCAAAGTGTCATTTTATATCGCTTCCATATCAGCACATTTCATTGTTTTGCGGGCTAGGAACAAAATGTAAATGCTAAATGACGCCGCGCGTGGACTCGCAGAGCACAAAAGCTGCTTTGTGACTTGTTTTGTGCGTTCTTTTGATACACACACACACAAACTACGCCGATACATGTCAATGGTGAATAATTTGATTTCCAATATGGAAAGCTTGGTATTTATGATTGATTTAACCGGGTGGATAGAAGTAGCGAGGAGAGGGGGCTAGTTTGTAACGTAGCTTGCGGCTGGAATGTATTAATTTAGGAACTGTAAGCAAAGTTATATTTTAGATTATTTTTTGTTGCTGAATTATGTTAATAATATATTTATAGGACCGCTCAATATGTCAAACTGTCTATATGGCTATGTGATAATGTAATTGTATTGTTATAGTGAAAAAAAAATTTGATTCCAAATTTAATACAAATTTGACTGCTATACTACTAAAATAGTTTGCCATTTTCTTTCTTTTACTCTTTGTAATCCACTTAGAGCTTCTCTTTTTTGTTTTACCACACTTGCGTACCATCCATATATCTACGCTAATAGGATAGAGAGGAGGAAGGTATAATTTGGAGTAAACGTATCTGCATTTGCCAGAGGCAGGGTGCATGAAAATATACCTTAATATACCCGACCGGCATTCGAGCCCAAACCTCCACGTTACTGGCAAACCAAACCCGACGAGGATGTGACAACTTAGCCCCCGTGCCCACCGTTAAGGATGTATACGGTTGTTAAGATAACTTTAAGCTTAACTCGCATCGGTGGTTGAGTAGTCTAAGGTGTGATATACTGGATTACTGTTAATGGAGATGCTGTGGTTAGAATCCCTCTTACATGTTTGATGTTTTTTCTTAAATAGTTTTCAACTTTCCCACAAAAATGCGGATACTTTTTCTCCAAGTTTCACCTTTCTCATATCTACCTTATTAATATACATACCCATAAATATTATTACTAATATGCACTCTGGTCCACATGTGTGATGGCTCAAATTATGTTCATCAGGGCTAGGATGAACGGTTATAGTTGGGGGTGCTCTAAAGGGTGGTAGGAGTGGGTGGCATTTAAATCACCCTCTCATGTTAGCTGAGAGTGACGTCACTGGGAGTGTAGAGGAAGGGTGGCACATTACTAAGCCCTGTTGAATTTTTCACGGGGGCTTAAAGCTTGACATTGGTTCTCCATTTGTGTTGCATTCAATTGCACTACTAACGTAATCCTTTTCCCCATCTAATGGTCTTTGCTACTTTTGTTTACCGTTGAGTTTATTTGCCGGTTCGCAATCCCCTTACTCGCTCTGCGAGAGAAATTTGTTGCTATGAACAAACTACAGGACTTAAATATATTATCAACCATTAACTGTTTGACTGAGTAAATTATTTAGAAAGGTTTAACCTCTATTTGCATAATTATTCAAGTGCTTGAAGTGCACTTTTTAAGAACTTATAGATTAACATGATTAAAATAGCACTTTATGATAAAGTTAGGGTCCTTATTCCTGTAGTCGGTTTCCTCAACCACACATCCACAGGGGCGTATCATTTTATCAATCAAAATTCAATTTATTGTTACATTCGTTAACATATTTTATCACAATTACGATGTTTTGTTACTTAAATAATGTCATTGCTCGAATCCTGGTTTGGTGAACCGAGGGTGCTTTTGGTAATACTATTTCCCACTCTACCATAATGTAAATGTGGGTACATTTACTTTAAGTTCTACCTTCATCATCACTACATCGTAATTAATATACTAACAGACTGAATTGGCAGGAGGACTTAGGGAAGTGGGGGGGNCACATCGGCGGCCGCATGGTTTAAGGCGTGACTCACAATCGATTGGAGTGCTGACGATAGGCAGATTGTCGTTAAGAGTCTTCAGTCAGATGTAGTAAGGTTTACTTTCCCATTCTTCATCAACGCAAATGCTTGCAGAACCAAATTTTTTGGTAGGACTAGCGGCACAAATAGCAATGTTGGTATGATTCGGATCTTTTTTGTAAATTATTATTTCACACTTTATTCACTTAATTGTGCCATCACGCTTCCTCCGGAGAATATTAAAAGCTCACAAGAGGGAGAAACCTCATATCAAAAGTGGACGAAGATTTGGATCAAAAGTGCACCTAGACCTTCTATCAGAGAGTAAAAACAAACAGCTGCATAACGCGGCAACATGGCAAAAAAAGTATTGTAACCAACTTCCTTACTTTTCTCAATAATTAATTACAATAAAATAATAGAGATTTTCATATAACAACCCCATTACTCACTACAAAAGTTATTAAGCTAGGTTAGCTTAGGTTAGGCTAGGTGTTGTTATATGGGGCTCAGATACTACAACCAATGGTACGCTTGTGATGCACCTTCCTGGTGCGTTTCTGATATACTCTAAAGTGGGTACACAAATTCAGCCTGTGCGCCTTCGGTACGTAGTCCCCCCTCCCCCCTTCTTTACTCACCCCCTGAGATGTGATGTTGTATTCTCCGGCAAAACGGTGGGAAGAGTGCGTCGCCTTATTACGATATCGCGGTATTCTTGGCTCGTCTATCTTGCGGTCCCTGAGTGAGGTGCTCGTAATAACCCCGCGCATGTTTTGAGGATAATATTCATTCATCCCGAGGCCCGTCTTGTCTTAGAAAGGGATGGGGGTACCACCCTTCCCCCCAGCCCAGTGTTTTAATTACAAGCTCCCAATTCATTTTGAATACATGGCCGACCATTAATCTTTCTCGCCTAGTTTACTTCCGAATAAATGTCAGACTGCGTAAAGTGTGTATGCCTCCTCCGCCTTCTTAACCTCCTCCTGATCCTCATTTCTTCTCTCTTTCTATTCCCCTTACACGTCTCTTGTTTCTACCGTCTTAATCTTAATCTTTTGTATGCTCTCCTTTCCTGTGTTATGTTTTTAATATCCATCCATTTTCTCATGTCCTGTCTGGCTTCTTCTACTCTTTCTTTCTCACTTATGGCCTTAATGTTATTATCTTCACGTCCTTTATAAGTTGTGCTTCTTTTTTTAACTAGTTTTATTCACTCTTCTTTACGTATTAGTTTTTTTATATCTTGTTCGTCAGACATCTCCCCTTTTAAAAAAAAAAATAGTTCCTTCAATTTTGTAGCCTTATCTTTTGCCTTCTTATCTTATTTGTTCTTAGCTGCGACTCTCAAAACGTTTACTGTTTGTCTTTCTCTGTCTTTCCCTGTCTTTCCACGATGTCCTCCACCCTTCTTTTATTCTTCCTGCATCCCCCTCCCCTATCTTTCCTTTCTCTTCATGCCTCTCCCTTGTTTTAATTAATTGCTCGCCGGGGAAGGAGCACACCACCGCCTTCATTAGGACGTATTTAACTGTGTAAGCTGCTTTCTGGCTTTAAGAGGAAAGGGGTACAGAAGGGGTTTCTACTCTGTGTGTGCGTGTGTGTGTGTGCGTGTGTGTGTGTGTGTGTGTGTGTGTGTGTGAATGGACTTGAGACCCCCGCCGCCCTCCCACTCTCCTATGGGCGAAACTTTGCCGTTCCCGCATCGTCGTACAGTCTTGATGGATGTGTTTTCATCACTGAGCGACTTCTCGCAACTTTTCTTATAAACTTTCAATGTCGGGAGATCGTTCGTCTTTGTTCCAGACCCTTCGGGTGTTTTCCACTCTAGTTATCCTGTACAGGTTCAATTAAATGGTGCTTCAATTAACCTGTTTAGCTTTACTTACTAGCTACTTTTAGCCCTGTATACAGTTCCTATCCCCCCTACACACACCTTTAGAACACGTGGAATGTGGTTTTATATAACTTATGAGACGTAACTTGATTTATTTTGTTTACCTACTAAAACTTAAATTTGTAATAAATATAAACAAAAAATATGTTGTGGTAGGTCTTTACTAAAAGTTTGTTTCAGGACAAATAACTCTTTTCCGAAGAATATAGTATTTTAACAACAGAAAAAACATTCAAAAACAAAAGTGGTGGGCACAGCCTTAAGAGCTCGTCTCACGACCGATTAACTGGGTTAATGGATATAAGATAACGCTCTGTCCAGGAATTGCATTGAAGTGTGGTTTTCTGCATCCTTCAATTAACAACAGCAACTTTTAATCAGTTTATTAGTATTTTCGTTTTAAAATAACTATTTTTCAATTTTGGTGTAATTCCACCATTTTCTAAAATAGAATACATAAAATTACACCAAAATGCTATACCCTGAGTTTGGTAGGAAGAACTGTATATGGTAATTAATAAAGTTGGTAAACAATTTTAATATATTCATACGTCAAATCATGTGCAGCTTTCACTTTTCATATATAATATTAATACTTATAAAATAACAAAATTATGATAAAGTTGTATCATTTTGGCCGCTAAGAACTATATTTTAATTCTTCCAACGAAAATTAGATCATAGTTATGTCTGTTTCTAACTACATAACCTACCTAATCTACACCCAATATAATTGCTGAGGTAACTACAGCTCTCATGGAGAAAAGCTTTATCTTCGCTCTCTTTCAGTTAACTGTTGCCAAATCTCCTCGCTCTCAATTATGTCTAATGTTGGTGTGCTGGGGTAAGAAGGAGCTACTGGCAGCCTCGACTAACCAGCGTTGCAAAACTTGTCTTATATTCGAGGGGAGGCTGACCACACAAAAACGCGAGAATGGCAACGCTGTTACCCAATAGTAACCATGCACTTAGTTACCTTAGCGATGATATCCAGTGTAGGTGGTATCCGAGAGTTGAGACAGGTTCTTAATCTCTCATGCATAGCTCTACATAAATGTATTTTGGTGAGAAAGATTCGCGGTGCGCATTCCATTACCCAATCATCTTAATAGATTGTTTATGTTTTCTTGTTATAATTTACAGTACCAGTCATACCTTGGTTGGGGTGGAAAGGGGGGCGAGGGGGGGGGGGCTCTACGTGTATCTCTCAAAAGCTGTACCAGAAGCTTTGAATGTAGATCACCGCTACTTGATATATTCGTTCACAGGTAACATTAATGTCGTCTAGTCCATGGCGTGTTCGTGGCGGTGGTTGAAAGCGAGTCCACTCCCCACAACACGGGCAGGCTGGCGGTTGAAAGTAAACGTAGTACACCTTGTATACTTGCTGTATTGTAGCCCGACGAAACAAATTGTGTGAAAGGTCGGAGACAAAAACCACCGGCACAAGACTGGTTGAGAAGCACTCACTTGGCGAGCTTGTGAACAGGTATTTTACAAGTTCCGTGCCTTTGGAGTATTTCGTTCATATAATTTTACGTTTAATTTTTCCTTACTCCAATCCGATTATTTTTAATATGCAGATATCCCGGGCCAGAAGAAGATGGCGCCATTTAAAAAAAATATCTTGGCTTTTTTTTCTTTAAAAAAAATATTTCAACCTATTTAGCTTGGCCTTTTCTTTCAACCTTACTATTTTTTATTCTTTAAATTGATAAATTACACCTTGACATGGAAATCGAACCCAAAACATTTGACTCAGTACGCCATTTGACTTTGTACGCCAATGATCTTGCCAATGAGCTACCCAAGAGTCGTCCCATGCTCAGGATAATTATTTACTCGTAATTTAAGGCAGAGTCTGAGATAGATGTGCGGAAATTGACAGTTGCGATGAGTGATCAATTCAGATCACAAGCTATCAGATAACGCAGTCAACTTCGACTCGGGAGGGCTTCATACTTTATGAATTTTAAATATTGAAACATGCTCCAAATTCTAAACCTAATTCCTACCTGCATTTTTCTAAACAGGCTGTGTATAGTTTTATTTAAAGCGTTACAAGCTACGCATCGCCCAGTATTTGGTTAAACCTCCCTGTCCCCTCCCTCTCACGTTTATTATCACTTCACATGCAACTGTTTCCTCGTCTGACAATCCAGAAAACATAACGTTAAGTAAGATCCCCTTCCAGGTTCCGTTGTTTGGTGGTTCGGGATTGATGACTTGATACGCACCTGAAGAACAGGGCAAACCTGGACAAGTCAGGATATTCGGTGGGACAGGTAAAAGTCAAAAAGAAATCCAGGAAAATTTCAAAAGGTCATTGAAAATTTTCAGATATTTTTAGCATTTTAATAAGTTTAAGTAGAATCACTCTAGTTTATGTTAATCTGTAATACAATTCATGTGATTTTGCCAATAGAACTGATATACTTACTCGTATTTAGTAATTGTTTTCCTTTGTCAAGAATTTATTAGCAAAAAATAAAAACTGTATTTGGCTTATAGTCTTGCAAACTGAATTCCAGATTTCACAGATCAAAAATTGGTATTTTAATCAGTATACTGGTAAAAATACAAATTTTTGATCTGGTAAATATAAAAAGGTCGGGGAATTTCAAAACTGTAAATTTATATAGTCCAATTTTTACAGGAATAGCCTTAATCTGAGAGATAAAAATACTACTATACCGATGTGATTAGATACTGTCAGCTTTTAACCTTTTAAATGTAACATGTATTTGTAATTTTTTAAAAGGCCCTTCCTATAAAAATTGGATCTTTTTTGTTTTATGCACGACGACCAAATGTCTTGTGGTCTCATTCTCTTTTGTTTACCATCAAGACTCTTACCCCTAACGTTTCCTCTTATTGTGTGCCATCATATCATTAATTCCATTAAACATGACCCAAGCAGGCTGAAATGTCTGTTACAAAGTTAGTAGAGGGGTTTGGAAAGGGGGTGGTGAAACTGAAAGGAATGGGAAAGGCCTCGGTTTCTAAGGAAAGTCAGAAAACAATTGTTTTGTCCCAGCTTGTGTTAAATAGCCACGTCCTCCCTCTTATCCATTTCTCTCTTCTTTCCCCCCCTTTCCAGTCTTTATTTCACCCCTTTTATGCCATTCTTCTTTATTTCTCTTCTTGGGTCTGAAATATGAGGGGGACACGCCCAGTCCTTTTATCCCCCCCCCCTTTCTCTCCTCCAAGATCTTTTAAAGGTCCAACGCCCGGTAAAACACGTGATTTGCAGAAGGAAAAGCCTTTGAATGTAGTGATATGTTGAGGCGTTGGGGGAGCTTAACTAACTTTTAATACTATCACAAGTATTAAGGGTGGCCAATTAGGGTTGCTACCCGCTTCAGTGGGAAAATGGCATTGTTTCATAAAGTTTTGGTGATCGAGGACTACCAAATATAAGCTTTGCGCATTGGAAGTGGGTGGGGGCGGGGGTGGGGGATGGAAAATTATGGAGGGAAAACATTAATACTAGGCAATTCCATTTTAAGTATAGGCATACAATTAAATGTTGAAAAAATAATTGTACAGTAATTACATTGAATTATTAGGGGTTTGATTATTTTTAACATTCTATATCTCTTTTTTTTATGAATAATTGTTTGGGTTTGTTGGTATAGAATTCCTTTTCTATATGACTTTTTGTCTACCGAGGGAAGAAATACAGTATATAATGGATATTTAATATTTGGCATTTAACATTATTGAATTTTTTTTTTTTTCGACATTCTTTAATTCATTATTATTACTAAAAATACTGGAATCCTGTGGACCATTTGTTAAGCCACCACGGACCGAGTACCACTGGTCTAAGGTGTCGCTCTCGCAATAAATAGAACTGCCAATTATGGGTAGATCATGATTCGAATCCCGGTTGAGTGTATTAAGTTTTCTTGAGTTGCTTTCTACGCTTGCTCCCTACTCGCAAATGCAGGTACACTTTATTTAAATTTAATTTTACTCATCCCTAATATATTAGTGTGCATATGTGTGTAACAAGAACAATTAATGAAACGCGATGCCATAAAAAAATCATTGCTTTCACCGGGCCCTATACAATTATCTAAATATTGGTAGGCCTATCCGTTTTTGAATCGTAATTACATTATCTGCTGCTGCTTGCTATATTCTTAGAGCAGAGATATGGGAGTGAAAAATTAAATTATTCTAAACATAGTTTAATTTTCTTCACATGGTGATATCAACAGTTGTTGAATATCCATTATGAGCATAGCGACATTAGATGACAAACTTTTTAAATGAAAAGAAAAAGTTGTCATTAAATTCCAGGACACCCTTGACAGATATTCTAGAACTGTTGAAGAAAATTATGAAGAAAGTTAAACACTTGTGATTCTACTGGAGAAATGTTTTATTTATTTTGGCAAAACAAATGTTTGCTATACAAACTGCAATAATACTAACCTTTTCCCACGTTCCCTGCCCTCTCGTCTAAAGTTGGGATGCAAAGAAAGCGTGAGTTAAATCCATATTTTCTTTTTACATTCTTGATAACAAAACTTTTTTTTTGGACAAGATAGATAAAATATTGCTTTATTAGATACATTTGCTTTGTTAAATTTTCAACACATCAAAAGCCCAATAGTTCTTCCATGTTTGTCATGATAATCGCGGAATTTGGCTGGAAACTGTTTAAATTAGGGGGAAAATTTACTGTCGATTTCCGTGATGACTATGAACAATATTCAATAACTGTTGAGATTACGTGTTGAAAACATTTTATTTATTTTGGCCAAAAAATATTTGTTCTATAAAAACTGCAATAAATACAAACTTAAACGGGCTCTCCGTTCCATCCCACCGGTGAGCCAGACTTATAAGTGTCCAACAAAGCGATTTAATGAACCCATTTTGAGGGTCAAAAGAATCCCACTTTAAGATCATAATTTTATTTTTCTAGTCATTGATCACAAAGCTAATTTAATATGTTTTAGCTTCGAACAAAACCTAGGAAACATGATATGTCCATTTCAAAATTAGTAAAACAATTTTTAAATAATTTGAATTTTCTTCTTTTCTGCTAGATCTTTATGGTGGGGGTGAGGGCTGGGGTATGGGGATCTGACTATATTATTGGTATTATTTTATAGGTGTTGATACTATATATCAAAAGTGACAAATGCAGATAATATAATATATGAATGTATGAAATTAGTTTTTAAAGTAACTTTTGTAACTGTAAAATACTTTTCTACCTAGCAGAATCCAGCTGTGCACACTGAATTTTGTATGAATGTACATCTTAAAGGCCTTTTTTTCCTACAAAAATCTGACTATATCATAATTCTGGGAATAAAAAAGGCCTTTCGGATGTACATTTATACAAAAATCAGTTTTTCGGTTTCAGTGGGAAGTTAATACTTATTTGATTCTATCCTTTTTTAAAAGAATGATTTTTATTTATTTTTCTAACGTACACCCTCTTTGATTGAGTGCCTAGAAAATAAGCTAAGGATTGCCAATGCATTTTGTATCACTATACTAGTTTAATAATTAACAGTTCATAGTTTGAAAAAAGATAATTGTTGGGGACTTTCCACAATATTTGTATAGTTGTATTGTTATTGAAGTTTTAGGGTCTTTTAAAACTTCATTGAACACTCTAAGGTGGTTGATATAACCATGAAAATAACGTGGACAGCTTTGAGCACTAATCATTATTTACTATGGATTGGAAGTTTTAGAAATTACAGAAATTTGACAACAAAATATAACTATATTTTAGTTATATTCATTTTCACTGTTAGTAAGGAAAAATATAAGATATTTCTTTATTTTATTCCAAAATAAATAAATAAATCTTTTTTATTTCTTCTTATAATAAATTAACTCCTTTACTCACTTTAAATATTTCATTTACCAGAGGTTTAACAATCATTAAACTGTTTTACAAGTACGTTTCTTGCAAATCTCATCATATAACTGTATTGTTAACGTTAAGATTAAATAAAAATGAGGTCAGCGCAGTTTTTAAGCTTTCCCAACCCAAATACATTTTCCAACCTCTCTCTTGCTGAATTCTGGTCCATTTCCTTAACTCTCATCTTCATCCTATCCATTCGGGTCAGGTTTCTCGTCGCCCATTGCGAGTTTATGACAACTAGAGCTTACTCAAAAAATAAATAGCTTTGTTTATAAATTGAGGAGCTCTCCGGGAAACTGACACATGGGCTCATAGACCCCTTTTCCTAAGATTTCATTTTTATATTATTCAGTTCTTCCTCCATTTTGTGTAAAAATATTAACGTCCTATCTTATTCCCAGATTGCAGTAAATTGTAAGTTATAGCTCTAAGTTAATGATCCCTTTCATGACATTTGAAGCACTCAAATGCGGGGTTTATTTCGGAATATAAAAATAATGCCATGTGCCTTTTTTTTTTTGTTCCGAAGAGCTCCTCAATTGAGTAACTATTAAATTGACTTGTACCGCTCTTTCTCTCTGACTTTTTTTTTTACGTGTTGGAAACAGTGCACAGACTAATACATCGTGTGCACTGCTACTTTGTGTGTGTTATCTGTACTAGTATGTGTTACGATAGAAATGGTTGTTGAGTATGACAGGGTGGTGTTGGGAAGGGGAGGAGGTTCTGGACCAGACAGACCCCTGGCGGTTTGCCAGCCAGCCAACTCTTCTTATCTCGCCCTCCTCCAGACACCTTTAAGGGGAGGAAACAAATACTGTTTCAAAGAGTGTCACCTCGTGTTCTAATATCTTATCCCCTCCGCTCCTTCTGTTGCAGGTGAGTAAACGGCAGACTACTCTTTGACTCGTCCACCGCCTCCAGTTCTTCTTGAAGGTGAGGTAGGAGGGTAACTATAGGATTGCTACGAATTATAATGTTTCGTTCTTCCTCAATACCGCGATTTTCTTCTTGTTTGTAACTTTTCAATTCAAACTTTTGTGGGGGGGAGTTCTAAGTTCCCCAAGTTGGACGTTGGGGGTGGAGGAATCCCCTGGTTCGTACTGTGTCACGCCGGTAAAGCCGAGATTTCCACTAATTTTTTTTGTCGTACTACTGCTCCTTTTTTCTTGTTTTTCTTCTTCTTCTTTTTAGTGACACTTTACTACCAATACTGGAAATATATTCTTATAAACCCATAACCCGAAGGACAGGAATAAGAGGGTGAACTTTTTAAAGAGGCCGCACTGACATTTATTTTGAAAAATGAATAGGAAACCACTAATTGAAACTATTATTACTACTGACCGGAATCTAGCCCAGGTCTACCTTCTCATTTGGGTGCGCTACGCGCTCACATAACTGAAGTATATTATTATTATTATTATTATTATTATTATTACTATCGGATGGTTACCCTTAACGCCATTGTTTATAATGGCTTAATCTAATGGGTACGGAGGGGAGAGGTCATTTTGGTGGCAACGTACTCGCACCAGCATAGAGAGAGGATGGGAAAAGCATAGTGATAAATCACATGTCTAAAAACATCCCCTTAGCATCCATCCCAGATTCGAACTTTTACCTTAGAGTCGCAGGAAATCCATTATTGTGGGGTTAGCACCTTAGATGACGTGGCCACTGATCTCTGTATCTTCTTACCTCCCCCCTTTATTTCCCTTTTAATTTCACATAAAAGGGATCAAGGTTGTTTTTATTCCCCAATTTATAGATTTACTAGGGGCTAGGTGACCTGGCGGTCTAGGGGTAAGGTGTCAAACTTCTATGCTGGTGGCCGGGGTTCAATCCTCGGTCCCGGCAAAGATTTATCTGATTACCAAACCCTTCCTTCACCTCTGACAAGACATCTTGTGAATGTGAGGAATGCCAGGCCTCCACCATGGTTCGGATTCCACGTTAAACTGTAGGTCCTCCATTTCATCTCACANCTGTAGGTCCTTCATTTCATCTCACAATCACCCTACCATTACACATTAGCGTAAGTGCGTGTAACCCGAACGGGTAGTAAGACGCGGTGCTAATAATAATAATAATAATAATAATAATAATAATAATAATACTAGGGGCTACTTGTCATGTTTAAATAAGAATGTAATATAGTATTGAAAGTTCAAGGTAAGGATGTGCTCGGCACATACACTTTTACTAAATAGTAATATAAAATATAAATAACTGTTTTTGTCAATATCAAAATGATGCTTAAAACTAGACCATTATTGTGTTCAAAATTGTAGTAATAATTATAATTGTATTAATGCGTACCCTTCGTTTACCCTGTAAGCTAGCAAACTTACCTTGTATTATTCCACTATGGTATAGCTTCAAACAGCGTTTTGCAAATGGTGTGTCGTGGGGGTGAGTTATAGGTGTGCCTTGCAGTTACAACCCATAGTGCCACACATCTCTCTCCCTCTGTTCATTGAGAACACGAATTAAGTTGGTACAAGCGGCAGCCTTGTGTCATCCGCATGTCTTAATCGTACTTACTAATATCTTAAATACATCTGATAAAATCAAAAGCTTTCGTGCGAAGTTATGGTTTGCCTGAATTACAAATGGTTTGAATGACATTTTTTCAAATTCAAATAAAGCGGGCACAGATAAACTACTTCAACTTTTATCTTGGAATATTTGAAGCTACTTCAGGAAAGAAAATGTATATACCTTTTTAATTTTTATTTACTATAGACCATTTGGTCTGGGTGCGTAATCCATTTTCTGTGGTTGCGTCACGTAACCAAAACAAGACAATATGCCACGAAAAATATAATTGCTGTTTACTATGTGCTTCAAAAATGTTTATAAAATACGTTTTAATTAAAAACAAGTCGAATCCCAGTCTGGTCTACAGGTGGTGGTTTTTTCTAAATGATTTTCCATTTTTCCTACGTGAAAATTTGGGTGGATCACTTCAAATGCTTTCTTCCTCATCCCTATCCCGTTAAGAGTAATTATCATATGTGCGTATAACCTAAATAGGTAGTTAGATGCGGGGATATAAAAAAGCCAGTAATTTTTTAATATGTTATTTAGTGGGTCCTCTAGTTTTTGATATTCTAGTTAAGCATATTCCCACTAAACTCAAATTGCGAAATTCTACTTGTCATAATATATTGTTGACTGGGAAGTCTGCAAACTATAGCTCTTAACAAAAGTTTTCGTTATATAACATCCAAAGATTTTACTGTACTCTTAAACTTTTTTTTTTCCCCAGGCCGTTTCATTTTTCTCTTGGACCTGGGCAAGCATCACAATCCAAACCAATCCTACCAAAGCCAAATTGAAAGAAAGAAAAAGGAAAGAAAGAAAAAGAATGTCAATACATGGCATTGATTCTCAGAAGAAAAAAACTTGGCACAAAGAAGAGCTATAAGCTGTTTGACGAACTTTCAAAGATGTTTTTCCCATTTTTCGCGAGAATTGCAATAACAAATCAAAACTATTCGTCTCTGAGGTGTAAGAAAGGATGTTACCGGTCGACTTTTCCGTCCGTATTTTTAGATTTTCAAGGTCAGCTTGTGCACTGGTTTGTCAGAATTCAAAACGATGTTTTGACCTTGTGTTGTTTTGTAGTGTTTATACACAACATGATACTTTTTTAGTCACAATATTGGCTATTTTTATTGATTTTTTCCCCCTACATTTGAAAATTAATTATTAATATCATACGAACAGATAAATAGTTGTAGTTTATGAAAGAAAGAAAGAAAGAAAGAAAGAAAGAAAAAGGAAATCCATAGGCATTTGCTAGGTATGGCTGCGCAAGGCTGAGAAAGCAACAATGAATTAATAATGATAACTTCTCTTGGTCACCATTGGAGATAAACTTAAATCCTTCCTTCTCTAAAGATAAGGAATTTAGGTTCCAAAGCGTATTTTTTTGGGGAATAGGTAGTAGGGGAATCGCTTGATAAAAATAAGTACTGTCCAACTTTCATTGAAATAACCTTATCTGTCAGAAAAGTTATTGGATCTACTTTCACGTGTTCATACGTCAAGTCATGTGATCTACAGTTGTCACTTTTGAAAGATAGTATCAATACCTATAAAATAGCATTAATAATATAGTTAAATGGCATCATTGCTTAACACAAAAAATATTTGTTTTTAATAAAAGTTTCTTAATACAAAAATCCTTCTGTATTTCCGTTTAGCCGTGGATTCGACTCTGAAAGCTTCCTTTAGACGTGATAGTCAACTAACTCCCCCTCAAAGAGCCTTTGGTTTGAAAACTGGCGGGGTTGAAATGTATTCTTCTTGTGGTACGAAAATGGGTGGTTGTGAGGAATTTGGACTTCACAGTATATTTGATAAGGCATAATTTTATAGCTGACTGTTTGTAACAAAAAATATTTATTTTAAATGATCTATTCTACTCTTAGTAGCACACAACTTAATAAAGTAGGATTTCGTTAGAAATAGTATCTTAGAAAATACAAACTTCTTTGGTCAACATTAATAATATTTATTAAAAGTGACAGCTGCAGATAAAATAGTTTGATGTAAATATACGTGAAAGTATCAAAAGATCTAACTCTCAGATAAGGTCTTATTCATGAAAATTGGACTATACAATTATACTTGTTTAAGAAGATGCACCAATAAACACCCAACCTTAGCACCATAAATTATAAATTTACATTTCACCGCGTGTCACTTACTACCTGTTTAGGTTATAAGCATGTAAGATAATTACTCTAATAGGGTAGGGATGAGAACGGAAGCATTTTAAAGGTAATTTGTCTGCATTTTCACATAAGGAGAGTGGGAAAACAGTTAGGAAAAACCACCTCCAGTAGATCTGAACGAGATTCTAACCCTGATCCCCCCTCGTTGGCAGGTCAGTCCAACACGAGAATGACGCCTTAGACCATTCGGCCACTGAAGCGGGTCAGAATTGATAGTACCCGTATGTAGCCAGTAGAGCAAACCTATATAAATACTTTTTTTTTAATGTTCAGATGTCCCTGGGGTTGGACCTAGGTCATCTAGATCTGTTGTTAAAATAACTTTTACTACCCAGCTAAGGGAATGGGGTTTTATTCTTGTTGTTTGGCTAATAGCTCAATAGTGAAATTTTATAAAGAGTAATATTCAAACTAAAAAAAAAAAGTTTATATTAAAAATAATTTAAACCATTTCTAAACATTTTCTAAACTTACTGGTGTACTCTATAAGAAGTACCAGTGATTGTAGGTACCAGTTAGTAATTAGAGGGATGCGGTGGGCTATCGAGTCCTGCAGGTTCAAGGGCGCACGACCTTCGGGAAAGAAACGGCATTACCACACAATGAAGTAATCATTGTGTCTCACGATACGAGGCACACCAGCTTATTATAGCTAACAGAGTCATTACTCGACCAAATAGGATCCACACACAAACACAACGGGGGGAAAAAAAAAACCAGGCGAGGCCCTTCATTAAAAGTAAATAACCGACACAAGGGTGATTGAAGAACCACTGACCTCCGTGCTTGTTGGAGTACATCTCCTCGCCGACATTATATTATTAATCTGGCAGACCTACAAAGCTCTGAGGTTTGAACCTCCACGCATTGATTTTCAGTGAATAACGGTGTGATTTTTAGAATTTGAATCAAGTACCCGATGTATATGGATTCAAGTTACGTGATTGTAGTACTTCTAAAACCTAGCAACGCCATCTATTAAGCGCCACGTTAAACATAATTGATGGTTTTCCTGTAAAGCTGACATAACAGAAGATATTGTCATAACCATTTTTAATAATTTGTTTGTGGCTTTGTTTGAATATAAAGTACTATTTAATTAGTTTTCTTTTCACAAGAAGAAAATGCTAAGGCCTAATTATCCTTTAAAACAAACATATATATAAAAAAAAATCGTTTTAAGCACCATTCAACTTATGTGATTTTTCAACTTGTGAGGAAACCTTATGAACGAATTATTTACCTGTTTAAGTTTAGGGCTTATTGTATGCTTATAATCCCAGATAAAATTAAACATATATAGGCATATATCACTTTCTAGGAATATGTTTCCAAATGAGTTTCTTTCCAGGCGGCTAACCGGTTGTGTATGTGTACAAGTAAATTAAAATTGAGTGCTAATTTAACCCTAGATATAGGCGTATATTTCAAAAGTAGTGCTTTAATAAATGGTGGGGCCAACTTCACGTGCCTTTTTGAGATATTTTCTATATACTGAAGTCGTTTCACACTCTTTCATCAACTAAGTGTTCGCACATTTTCTTAATAATATTCACGGCAGTGGTGGCCCCCGTGTATAGGCACTGCGGAACTACAGCACCCCCTATTTCCACTTGATATTATCTATAACATTTAATATAATGAGTCCTTTTTTTCTTTAATTCTTTCTTTATTTTAGCAGTACAATATATATTCCTTAAGCTTGATGTCAGTACTTCAGTAGCCATCCCCCAGTTTATGAAAAAGATACAAAAATCTGTGTATGGAACTGTGCGTGTCACAGTGCCAGTGACGTGGTGTTTGACTGTTGTGCGCATGCGCACATAGGAGTGGGGTGAGGAGGAAGTTGGGACTGCCAGGTAGAGAGAGCACTGTTGCTCTCGCAGTGCTGGCTCTGGCGTGATGGTG
>CABFOV010002215.1:0-32930 GCA_902141375.1 Timema poppense
ATCACCCTACCATTACACATTAGCGTAAGTGCGTATAACCCGAACGGGTAGTAAGACGCGATGCTAATAATAATAATAGTAACTATATTATTATTAAAACGATATTGAGACATTACCTTCACTTTGATAGTTTTTTTAAATGATTTTGTTATTTGAAAATTTCATCAACAATATTAGGTTGTATATTATAGACAATAATTCAACGAAGAGATAAACAATCCTCAACTTAACATTTAGTTCACCAAAGATCAAATATTTCCAAAAGAGTTCAACCCCTGAAATCATTGTAATGTCAGTATTCAACATCAACCTCCCACATCCGCCCCCATTTGACTTCCAAACGTTCCTCACCCCTTCACGACAGTACGTCTGAGAGTATAAACAGATCAATGTATATATATATAATATAGTTGGAATATAAAAAGGGGGGAGGAAGGGAGTCTGGTTTAGATGGATGCACCCTTGATTAAAATCACAAACCTAAAGTTCTCCCAATCTCCGTTTACCCTCCCGAAGAAGAGAAGATCCCGTATAGTTCATGCCATTGTTGTTTCAGCAGGAAAAGAGACAACAATGGCTCCAATTGACCCTGTGATGTAGCTCTGAAGAGTTTCTACTCTTCTAGTCCGAAGTCTAATCACTCCTCCCCCTCTCCCCACCTCTTACTCTTCCAAGTCAACAATAGTCCCATGGTCCCTATAGGACCCCGAGTATACAGCTGGAGATAAGAATATGGTCTTATAACAGTACACAACTCATCTCAACTCTCCCCCAACGATCGGTCATAAAAGGAAAAGTTTTATGTGTGTGCTCCGATGATGAAGGATTGTCCACTTTTATTGAGTATATGGGAACCTTGCTCGATAATTTTAATATCGATGTATCGACTGATAAAAGTATATGTCGATAACCTTCTCTCTCTATGGCTTTGTGTTTATTTCTGTACACGAATAACATTGTTATCAACAAGGGAATTAAATATACGGACGTTTTGTGCGTATTGTTAATCTATACAAAGTTTTGAACATGACGTTAATCAAATATGTAAATCATAACGATTCGAAATATCTAATAAATAAAGGCCTATTTATACAAACTGTTGAACTCTGTGTTCGGATCTGATGTTTGCGGGTTCAAACCTAGTTGAGGTTGACGGATTTTTCTTGAGTGATAAAAATCCGTAGCACAACTTCCTTCGTAGGGGAAGTAAAGCTGTTGGTTCCATGTCGATTGTGGCATGGAATATAACTGTGGAAGGTATGTCAAAATACCTTTCCGTCAAAATTGGTAGGTGATTTAACGTTCGCTCATAGAAATTCAGTGTAGAAGGTAAAGGTAAAACACCACATCAAAACCAAACCTACTGAGTCGGTGTCACGCATGCCGACAGCCGAAATAATTTTATTTAAAAACTAATAATATTATGAGTCATTTCACACTTGCAAAAAGTATATTTTTACTACAAATGACGTACATTACTCTATATTTCCATGAATTAAAATTATAAGGAAAGAGGGCTTACGTTTGTAGGTGCGGAAAAAAACTTTGAGTTCTTAATACCATTGCATTAGTAATTAATGGAGAAAATGTTGATACATGAAATTGCACAATTTTTTCCTTCTTTTTTTAGTATCAAGCAGTTTCATTTTAATCTGTATTTACATTAAAATTATAGTTATTTTAGTTTTGAATTTGTCATTGAAGAAAAAAACTTTCAATACAATCAAACTCTTACTAGGAAAAGAAAAAATATATATGCTCCAGACAAACTCTTTTCCATTGTCATTCTTTTTTCGATTTTTTCCATTTTGTAACTTTTGTTGATACATCTTTTTTTATTTATTTTTTACTTTATTTTCTTTTATACATTTTCAGAGGAACAAAATATAAAATACGAAGAAAGGAGTGAGCCAGAAGTGAAAAAAGAAGAATGAGGTAAGAAAGAACTGCCATTTTGCTTTTCTGCATTGAGCATTCAGAGCGCCACAAGTCTGTATAGCGGCTGGTGAAAGAACTAAATTCAGACGGGCATTGTCGCCATTCTCCACACTTCTTTAGCGAGTTTTATAAGCCCCAAAGAACTGGGAAAATACAAAATACATGAGACTATCTCAAAGGATTTTTTTTCCTTCTTACTACTTGTCTGGTAAGAGTAGTATTTTTTTCCCCCCTTCCTTTCAAATTTTTTTACAATGGCTACCAAATAGAAAAACTTAAAATATTGAAAATAGCATTTACAATATTTTAAAATAACAACAATGGCACAGACTAATATTAAGAATTGAATTAATGTGTAATATTGATAGTAATATATAAAAACTCCATGTCATCAACAATACCGACCAATCGGCCATCGTCTGCTCTCGAATAAATTATCAACTTATGTGTATTAAGGGTGTCATTCGGTCCGCACAACAAATTCTCCGGCCACTAATTACAGTTATCTAGACCGGAGACACTACTTTTCCCATTAAAGTTGATCTTCATTTGTTCTCACGAAGCTGAATTGACCCCGTTCCAGAGCCACTGCTTTACAGAAAATATGTAAGAGCCAGGGATTGAACCCGGAACATCTGGATGATATTAATAGAAATGAAGACAAAATAATGAGCCTATCGATTATGCTAATATTGAAGATTTAGATAAATTAAAGGTTTAATATTTTGTTGCTAAAATTACTCAAACAAAGAACATTCGAAGAAATATTATAATCTGAGGTTTACGAAAACCTTTAATATCGGTAGATACGCCTTATATTAAAAAAGTTCTTCACTTTGAAATTAAATTTTGATTAAAAACTAAAATTCGATTGATTTAAAATAAAATGACTTAGGTCATACTAATTTAGCCGGTAATATATAGACCGAATGAGTAGTAAGATGCGGTGCAAATAATAATAATAATAATAATATATTTTAAATTAATGATACAACCTACTCTTACCAAACCCATAATCTTCATGAAAGGCATAATATAAGATTATATTTTTATGAGTTGTTTGTGATTCTTTCCGTCTCGTTTCACTACACGTCCGGTTTGCACATTACCTATATTATATTTTTAATTTTTTTTATTGGCTCGTCCAAAGGTCTACAATATCTTAAATAATGTGAGGTAAATCATATTTGGCATCCAAAGTACAAATTAATATGTAATTTGGTTATTTAAGACGTGTCGTGCTAGAACACTATACCTTCGTACCCGCTATGAATTTTAAAACACTATTTTCGTTCATCAAAGCCAATTAAAATAGATTTTTACAAAAGTTCAAGAAAACTTATCTCAACATACTTACAGTTCTTATTTATTAAATATCTCTTATATACTTATAGGGCTCATGTGATCGGTATTACGATGAAAAGGTGTGCGAAAACCTCAAAAAGTAAGTCTATTTTAATAGATTTAACCAAAATTTGTGTATAAACTACCTTTAAATTTATTAGAAACTTCATGAATTGCTTAGACTATTTTCTTTCTGACGTTCACACTTAAACTGGTTTATAATGTCTACGTTTTATTGGAGTTGAACAAAGTCTAAATAATCTATAGTTTTTACTTTCTAATTTCATAGAAAGTTTTGTCATCTTTAAAAAATTTTGTCCTAAAAATTATAAATATTCTTCAAGTTTAATGTGCCCCGAACCCAAAATTAAGACTTACTATTCGTTCTGTTTGTCTGAAACAAGAGCCGAATCAATAAAATGTTTATCAATGTTGAAAAAAATAGGCCAATGTTATTTTTAAGAGATCCTTCCTATTAAAATGGGTTAGCTGTAAGACGTGACACGGGGGAATGCGAGGGAAGGGGGGAATATTATAGTTTTACCGAAATGTCATAGGAATATAAAAGAAGGCACAGTCTACCAGTAAGAATTATACAAGTTTGACGTAACAAGATAATAGATTGATGGAATAGTGTTGCATGGCAAATGTTGACAGTAAAGTAAAATGGGGTAGACTCCGAACCCCGTCTACGGAAGGGTGGTTGGTTGTATATTTGTGAGGGGGAGCCTTGAATCTGAATGATAGCAACGAGGTCCTTTGGTGATGTATCATAGCTTATATGTGAGAGCTTTGCTTCTGTTGTAAAGGATCCAAGATACGAGCAAAAGTGGCATAATCATAATGAAACAATGATCAATAAGGAAGTAGTATTGTCATAGTAAAAGTAGCATACTTTTTAAATTTCTTTGGCGCCTTATGCTGTATTTGTAGTAGGATTCTCTCTCTATCTGATTAGACTAAGGTTATTTCTAATCATTTTAATCAGGGTCATCGAAAAAAGTGTATTAGATTGTATAATAAGATATCCATGTAAATAACTGAATACAAACCAATACGTCAGCTCGCAATCGAGCCATACCGACCGAGTGGCCACAGTCCTTTGGCGATTATAGTGTTAACTTTTGTAAATAGAGGGTGTCATGTGGTCAACACAATGAGCCCTCCAGCGATTAATCTCACTTTTCTAGACTGGAGCCGCTACTTATTTATTCAAGTGGCTCCTCATTTGACCTCATGAGGCTGATTTGACACCATTCCAGACCCAATTTTTCACAGAAAATCTGAAAGCGTCGTCGATCGAACCCAGGACCTATGGATTTGTAGCCAGGATTTCTGACTCCTAAACCACAGCGAAAAATATATGAATAATATATAATAGTTGAAACGATTGAATTTAATAAATAGAATAAAACTGACAATGTTACCACACCGTTTACAACCAAAATAACGTAAACGTTTCAAATATTTCTGAAGATATTTAAATATGGAATCCCGAACACCTTTTTTTCGGAGGACCTGTATGTACTAAATGTATATGTGGCTCATTATTCCACTCACGTTAAACGCATTTAAATATTCTAATGAGTTGGGGAAGAGGAAGGTATAAATTAGAGGAAACGTAGCAGTGTTTTCATGTAGTAAAGGTGGGAAACCATTAAGATGAAACCACCCCTGGTGCGCTCAGCTGGAATTAGAACCCTGTCATCCTCGTCACTGGAAAATCAGACATACTTATCCTGACATTTAGACCGAACGACTCGCTTCAGTAGCCGAATAGTCTAGGACGTCGCTCTTGTGTTAGACTGGCCTGCTGATGACGTGGATATCGAGTTTCGAATTCCGGTTGTTTCTACTGAGGGTGGTTTTTCCTAAAAAAAATTCACCACTCTCCTTCCAAGCAAATGGTGATTATTACCTCTAAAATTCTCCCTTCCTGGTCCCTCTGTTCTTCGTTGCCACGGGCGTAATTTTATGGCACAAAAGCTAACGGGGACGTATGAGCACAAAAAGTGCACAAACAAATGGCCTAGTCAAAAATAAGATAGGCTGCTTGAAAAAATGTGGTGGGCCAACTTGAAATCAAGCTAGACCATCACAATAAAATCGTTATAGATTGAGTAATTTACTAGCACAAACATTAAATTTCGAGCACACATGAGAACAAGCGTAGCAAATACTACCACATAGAATTTAATTTACTTGGAGAATGGGGTGAACTAACTTGATGTACGTAGTGTCCACTGGTGCAGTTGGTTCTGAAAGTGCTTTTTCTAGCATCTATAATTTTGTTACAAACTTTATGCTCGAGCAAAATTGTTTCTTCACGGTTTTCTTCTTACTTCCCGGTCAAGCTGTTAATATGTTTAACCCTAATGGGGTAAGGTATTATTAAGGTACATTTTAAAGAAAGTGTACCCACATTTTTAAAGAGGGACAGTGGGAAACTCATAACATTAAAAACCACATGGATCACTCGTAATTAGAACCCTAAGCTCTTAGATGCAAGCAAAAAGAACAACCCACGTGATTGACGCCTTTGTCCACGTGACCACAAGTGATGGCTGCTTGAGTATGACTTTGAGTAGGTTTTACATGAAAAACTCGAGTTGAATTGTGTTAATAGCAGTGCTCAATTTAACTAAAAACAAGATGATTATGGCCAAAGTATTAGCGAACTAATTTGGTTACATCCTCGTTTTGAATGGTTTAGTCATTAGAAGCTTGTATTGAACGTCCCAAATTCTATTTGATCAATACTATCGGACCATTCGCTAAACATTTCATTCTGTATATTTTTTAGAGGCTGTAACGATTGTATTTCACACGTCTCTTTTGACCACTTGATAAATACAATCAGATATAGCCCAACGTAATAATATTCAAAATGTATGCAATTTGCATTATATTTAGCACTAAATATATATGTGGTTCAACATACAATTCTTTTTTTATATTGGTCACCCAAGCAAGAAGGACACAAGAGAAAAAAAAAACGGGGGATGATTACATTGCGTTATTCAAACATCCTAGATGCAAAAACCTTCGTAAACAACACTGCAGGATGAGGGAAATAAGGACCCTCGCGTAGTAGTCCCCCCCGAGTAGTTAAGACCTACTTTCGTCGAGAGGAAAACATTTAAAAAAAAATTATTTGCCAAATTTAAGTCAGGACTGTAACTATTCCACGTTGGTCACTAGTTTGAATCAATCTTGATCCAATCACATTTTAATCCTCCCAGATCCCTAAGAAGTGAAATAGTAACGCACGTGATATCGGCTAGCATATTCACCCTGTTCAACAACAATAGTGCTGAATAAACACTTGATCAAATTTACATATAGTGATTTCAAATTGTATCCTGAAAACAAATCATAACAATCAAATTAGTATAATATCAAAACTTATGAATTGTTAACAGTGAACAAGAACAATTGGCTGGTACCCGCAATGGGAAGAGTAATATTACAAATATGTTGACCTCCACGGGGCATGAATCGTGAACCATAACACTACAATATTACCACGTGTAGGCACAAATAATTATTACAATTCATCCAAATATATGTTCAAATACTTGTAAATACCCAAATGATTCATGCGGTTCAAAAACATTTTCCAATGATAGCTAAAATAATATATATATTATTTTCCAATGATAGCTAAAATAATATATATATTATTTCCCAATGATAGCTAAAATAATATATATTTTAGCTATCATCGGAAAATGTTTTTGAACCGCATGAATCATTTGGGTATTTACAAGTATTTGAACATATATTTGGATGAATTGTAATAATTCTTTGTGCCTACACGTGGTAATATTTTAGTGTTATGGTTCATGATTCATGCCCCGTGGAGGTCAACATATTTGTAATATTACTCTTCCCATGGCAGGTACGAGCCAATTGTTCTTGTTCACTGTCATATATATATATATATATATATGACAGATACGTGTCATGAAGTGTTTCAAAGATAAGCAGACGAGTTTATTAGTGTATAATAATAATTATGTTCTCATCCTCTCATTCACCATATGACCAATTATTTATAGGCTCTGCATTATAATCCATACCTCACTTGGAGAATATATTTCTGTTGATACCTGACCAATGAGTGTTCTATTGATTGATGAGAATTCTACCTATTTCGGCAACACTCCACAAAGTCCCATCTCTTATCAAGCGTTAAGATTAATTACCCTTACCAAATTTAAAAAGTTTTCTAAAATCCTTTAACTAGCTGTTTTTAAAAGTTCCTTTTAACGAATAACTTATCTAGAATTGTCATTATACAAATTAGGTTTCTGTAAAAAAAAATTGCCTCTATACGATTATTGAATTACATTTGACACATACCATGACGTTCAATGATATAGAGGCAAGCAAAGTATTTTAGAAGATACGTAACGTCTCTCAAAATGTTGTTAGTCAAACCTATTTGATATTGATGAGTTTGATAAACAAATTAGTGCATATTTTGACGTGACCGCTTGACTAATCTGCCTTGGTTCCATCAAACAGGCAAAAATCGTTAGATAGAAAAACGTGAAAGAAACTTATGGAAATACTCAAGGATATCGGCATCAACTGGAGGGACAGAAGGTTGATTTAAAGCCGGTATCTGGTGCTGTAAGTGAAGGTGAGGTTGAATGATGGAGACCAACAGCGTAGAAATAGGAGGAGGAGTGAGCCAGTGATGTTATTTGTCGCCCTGTATGTTCTACTTGTATGGAGAGTGGCTAATCATGGGATCCCTGGAGCGACGCGGCAATTTCAGGATAGGAGAAAGCATCATCAACACAGTAAAATACACTTAAGATCTCGCATTTCTGGCCAAAAATTAATAAGTGTTGCAGGAGATAATGGACAAGTTGGTGAAGATAAAGAAAAGATATGGCATGAAGATCAACATTGAGGGGTCAAAAGAGATTGGGATTTAAATAAATGAAGAGCCATTTGAAATCAAAATTGAAAAACCAGAAAATGGAAAGCATAGATAAGTTTAAATACCATCAGGGTGCTGAAGAAGACTTGGGAAAATCAGGTGGGCAGACAGGGTGACAAAATACCAAGAATTCCTAAGAAGAGTTGGCGAGTAAGGGGCCATTTTGGATGTGATTCTTCGTTATAAAGCAAACTGGATCAGACACATCCTTAGGAAGAAATGCCATTTGAACGACGTCATAGGATGAAAGATTGAGGGAAAGAGGAGCTTAGGAAGAAGGAGTATTCATATTATATGAATTTAAGGAAATTAGAAAATTATTTTGGGAACTGAAGGAGGAGGCAGAAGACAAAGTACATTGGCTGTTTAAGTTCACTAACGAAAAGAATGTACTTGTCGTAGGGGTGTTAGATTTTAAAAAATCTGAGAAGGGTAAGTGTATTAGTTTATGAATCCGAAAGAGGCACCCTACTGTGAACATGTGTAAAACACTGTCCAAAATATCAATAGACTAGTAAATGACCAAGTAGAGCAAGACCTTCTTTTAACTTGAAGCGTCAGTTTGGCATTTCTTATATTTTTCTTTCTGTTTCACAATTACTTCCAAATACGAGAACCAATTTTAATGAAATTCGACAGAGATATTCTTGGAACATAGATCAAAAAAATAATATGTTTGATTTGTTTTTTGAATTTTGACATATCTTGCAAGAGTGACGTCTTAAACTATATGAACAACGGTCATTCTTAAAATAATATGTAACATTAAATATATTATTCATTGGTTTTCTATCTAACTTGATCATCAAGGAAAATATCAAATTCTATATTCAAGGAGAAGTTATAGGATGTATTTCAACTTGAAATTCAAAGATAGATCTTAAAACTCTAGTAACGATGGTAAAATTACATAATTATTAACAAGATATACATAGCATTTTTTGAATGAGGTGAGCAGGTCTATTAGTTCACAGAACTATTAGTAGTAATTCTTCTCAAGCGTGTGTGAAGTTAAAGTTTTAAATTCCTTGCACTGTAAAAGATCAAATCTTCCTAAAATATAGCCACTTGGAATGATATCCGTCACGTGTTACGATATCCTCAAAATTGAAATAACCCAGGAAGTAAATGGTTCTTATGCTATTTCTTCACTCCCCTTCCCTTCAACAATGGTGTGATGGATTACAATGTAGAGAGGCGGTGCGCGAATTCCTCAGAGAGAAGGAAAATACTTCCTTCATTCTCGTAAGGGTGACACACGATAATCTTGTACTCCACGTTCCCTACTCTTTCCTCCACAGTTGCCACTTCCTTCAGCCGTAGGATAATATTGAAAGATTCGTGGGGTAGATAGGGGAGAAGGGGGCGGATCATACACTATTTGTTTGTTGCTCTAGTTAGCTAGTTGTTGATACCCGCATCGTGACCTGGTGGTCTAGAGGTAAAGTGTCAGACTTCTGTGGTGGGGGGGTCCGGGGTTCAATCCTCGGTCCCGGCACAGATTTATCTGATTTCCAAATCCTTCCTTCACCTCTGACAAGACTTATATTAATCACAACTTGTGAACGTGTGGAGTACCAGGCCTCCACTGTGGTTCGGATCCCACGTTAAACTGTAGATCCTCCATTTCATCTCATAATCACTCTACCATTACACATTAACGAAAGTAACCGTATAACCCGAACAGGTAGTAAGACTAGGGGCTAGTAATAATAATAATAATAATAATAATAATAATAATAAATACCCGCATCGGTGGAGCCACGGGCTAAATGTGTCCTTATATTCTATTAAGTGTTTCCCACTCGCTTACATTCAAATGAGGATATATTTTCTCTAAACCATATATTCCACATCCGCTCCTTCTACGTTTAGCTCACATGAGAATTATTATTATTATTATTATTATCATCATTATTAGCACCTAGTCTTACTACCCGTTCAGATTATACGCTTACTCACGCTAATGTGAAATGGTAGGGTGATTGTGAGATGAAATGGAGGACCTACAGTTTAACGTGGGATCCGAACAACGGTGAAGGCCTGACATTCCACACATTCACAAGTTGACATTACAAAAAATGTTTAGTTATAATTGAATAGGCATCATTAAATTATTTAATTTATCATAATAAAACTATTCTGAAAAGTAGCACCTGAATAAATAAAACTAATATTAGATGGCACTTGACTAAGCAAAGACTTGGATGTCAATTAAATTCACTAAATTTTCATTAGCTATCATTAAAATGTAATTAAGTTTAATTTAATTAATATGGTCACTGTTTAAAGCAATTGTATAAAGATACCCTATAAAATAGTTTTTCATGAGCTATCAATGAAATCATATTTTAGTTAATCGATATATATTTTTTTTTTTCAGAAAATTCAAAATCTAAACTACAATATTTTACTAATTTAAAACTCCCAAAGATGATAGAATAATCGCTCATGCAGCAAAGGTAGTTTTTATCTACCTATATCTACTCGTCCTAAATAAAAATGTTGATATTTGGGGTAAAATGACCTTTCTAACCAATTTTTTATATGGGATTTTATTATTATATCACTATCTCGTTTATTTATTTTTAAATTTTGAAAATACAAATTTTCCTTTTAATTTTAATTTGATTCCTGGCTTTTATCTCAACATTTACTTTTTGTGCATCATGTATTACTACTCGTTCTGTATATCCGAATATTTATTTATGGAATACAAATGCTTAAGATGTGATTTTGAGGACGTTTACACACATTTGATATTAGAAAGAGTGGGAAACCATTTAGAAAAATAGTATCCTAATCATATCTGCCCGGGATTATAAGCCCAGACACAAATGTCACTGGCCATAAATTATATTGTGAGAGTGACGCCTTAGACCACACGACCACCAACACAGGATCGTCACAATCAATACGTTCATTGTAGTTCGTTGGACACGAAGTGACAGAATCGGTCTAGTCTGATTGAATCTTTCCTCGATTGTAATTACAAGGCATCATTTTGTTGGGGACCCATCATTTTATCCCCACGTTTCGCATTTGCTTGCTCATGATATTGGTTTTATGCACACAAAGGATTTTTACCCCCTCGTTAGGATAAGAAATATTTACTTAGAGAGGTCATTACAACATTTAATTATTAAAAGACGTGACTTTTCTTGCCAAACAATATTAATATCATATTAGTTTAAATAAATGTAGAGGTTTTTTAAGATTCAAATAGACTATGTTAAAGAATATTGGCGTTGCAATTTTTTTGAAGAAATTCTTAACACATATAGTCCAATTAGATAAGAAGGAACTTTTTGAGATTTATAAAAGTTATTAAAAGCATTTTAATTGATTTAAACGAAAATCCATGGGATTTTGAACTGCCAATTTTTATAGCTAATATCAATATTTATGAACGTATAACAATATTAAAGTAAAACGTAATCACTATTGACCGCAAAAAATAGAAAATATTTCTTACTACCAGAATACTTGAGCACATATTTTATATGTATGTATGTTTCAAAATAGCAGTATGCATATGTTTTTAAATTTTAAGGTGGGGTGCTAGTGAGCACGAGCTTAGTGCATTAATTTTGTAGTATTTATGGCATAAATATTTTTTGGCAAAACTAAATCAAATATTTCTTAAATAGAAAAAAAAAATAGTGTAGTCTTATGCAGATGCTTATCTCAACAGTTCTTGAATATCTGTCAGGAGCCTAGTGGCGTTTGGTGACAAACTTTTTAAATAAAGAGAAAAAAGATTTCATAAAATTCCAGGACACCTTTGACATATATTCAAGAACTGTTTATATCATCATGTTCAGAAAACCAAACTTTATTTTTCTGTAGAATAAATATTTGACCTATTTTTGGCAAAAAATGTTAATGCTACAAAAACTTCAAAAATACTTCCCCAGGGTATTGCTCACTAGCACCCATCTTAAGGTGGGAGTGAAGAACACAAAAGAAAAGGTCCGTTTATGTGCAGTTTTATATTAAAAATATATAAAATACATCACCAATATATTATTTATTATTATTATTATTATTTAGCACCGCGTCTTACTACCCGTTCGGGTTATACGCTTTTAAGTACTAATTACGCTAATGGGTTAGGAATTGGGAAGGTTGAATTAGAGGAAGTGAACCCGCATTAGCGTGGAGGAAGAGTGGAAAACTATTTAGTAAAAACCACCCCAGTTCACCCGACCGAGATTCGAACCTCGGTATTCCCGTCCTCGGCAGTCGAGTTCAACACGACAAGCGCGTTAGCCAACTACGCCACCGAGGCGGGTCTCACCAATACAAAAATAGAGTTTAATTTTCTTCAAATAGTGATCTTTTGAATATCTGTCAAGGGTTTCCTGGAATTTAACAACTTTTTCTCTTGCTTTTAAAAATTTCTCATCTAAAGCCGCTATGCTTTTGACATATATTCAACAACATTGTTAAAATCACCATGTGAAGAAAATTAAACTCTATTTCTACTGGATTATTATATTTTCTATTTTAGCAAAAAAAAAACCCATAAAAACTACAAAAACACAGGACTCTTCCTGCGTCCCTTACACTCCCAGCTTCTGAATGACGAAAATATCTACTCTTTGTACATGGATCGTCTTGTAATTTACTTATTTATCTTTCCCTGTGTTTAATAACTAATCGTTGGGAGTATTGTTTTTAGACTAATTAAAAAGGCACGAAGAAGTATAATTGATAGAATGTACACCCAAATATTCGTGAAAGAAGAGCAGTAAACCATTAAAGGTAAAATACCCTCTTTTCATGCCTGGCCGGGATTTCATTTCCAACCTCCCGTCACAGGTAACTAATATTACAAGAGCTTGACGTTTGGCCAGCTTGTTCATTTAGTCAGGCTCAAAATTGTTTTATTGGCTTACCAACATCAGAATCAGGTAAATAATTGTAAAGAAATTAAATCGTTCTCTTATTATATCTTCTTCAATTTTTTTCCATTTTTTTTCCTATTTACAGTTTGGTGGTGTTATACATACTCATTATATGTCAAAAAGTAGGTGAGCCTGTGTGAGTCTGTTTACGTTCCGAAGAAAGCAGTGCGCGCTTTTGACGATAGATTGCACTCCCGTCGCTTCTGTCATCCCGTCTACGCCTTCTTGAAGGATTTCGAGATGATGTTTAATGGAATTATTACTTGCATGAGTCTCGACATCTCTCGTGTGTGATGAATTGGCGTACTACACTCGACATTTCCAATTAAATTCCTCCCCTTCCCCCTTCTTTACGGATTAAATATCCTCACAGAGAAAAAAAATGGGGAAGGGGGGGGGNCGTCTTCACTTGTTGGTATTAAGATTATAAGGGAGGGTGAGGTGGTTTGAAATCAATGTCGAAAGATTTGGTAAATACCTTCACCCCGACTTGATTTCAAACTACAAAACGTTCTAGAAATTTCTATCTGCTCTGTCAAGGTTATCTACTCTGAATGGGAACCAAATAGTCTTCCTGATTACAAATGCTTTTAAATACATTCGATTCGAGGGTGGCTTAAGAAGATGAAACCCATCCAAGAAGTTGTTAAACTAATTGTTTACCTATTATCAAGTAATGATTACACGGCTATAAGGACTTATATTAAATTTAAATTTGAATACCTTTGAAAATCGGTATTTTATTTGAAATAAAATTTTTAATGATTTAAATTGGATTATATGGAGCAAGACGTCCCAGGAAAAAAGTCACAACTCCTTAACAAAAGTTAATAGTAGACTTATTGGTATCAACACATATGAAGTAATATAAGATAAGTTGTAGTTAATAGCTAATCAATGAATAGTTAAGTTGATCTACTAAGCCCAAACTATGTTGACATCTTGAGAATATATAAAAATAAAATGTTGAATAGTTGTCTTTAGAATATCTTAGTTATTATTATATGTGATAAAATATTTTTTGACCTATTGCTATTATGAAAAAATCTTGATGCTAAAAATATATGTGTATAGCTTTAAAAGCAAAAGTACAGCAGAAAGATTTCAATAAAGATAAGAAAAAATTACACACGAAGCTCATGTATGTAAAGAATTTGAGAAACCGAAGTCTAGCTTATAGATCTAGAACATATAATTGTTTTCAAAATTATTTTATTTCCCTTCTCTTTTTTTACTCTACTATGGTCTAGCTTAAGCAACTTTTTAATGTAGGCGTATCTCTAAAAAGCTAAAGCTTTTAATTTACTATTAAGTTTCTTAAATAGTCTAATTTTTTTTCTTTATCATAAGTGATTCGCAATTTCTCTTTCAAAAACGTTTATCGCTTATTTAAAATCAATAAATTAAGATATTTTTGAAAAATGTACCAAATATTCCTTAACATTTACATCAGGTCTAAATATTTTCCTTACACCTTTCAAAATATACACCTTCTGTCAAATGGGACAGCTGCAGACCACACCATTAAGGATAGCCGCAATATAAACTAACTAATCGAAATATTTTTATATTATATAATTTAATATATATTCTAACTTAAGGTGGGGATGTTAGGAATGTGAGTTAAGGGCAGTAGTTTTTCAATTTTTATAGCAAATTTTTTTTTTTGACAAAATAAATAAAATATTGCTCCAGTAGAAACACAAGAGTTTAATTTTATTCATATGGTGATTTCAACAGTTATTAAATATCGGTCATGAGCATTGTGGCATTATATGATAAACTTTTTAAATGAAGAGAAAAATTTGTCATTAAATTCCAAGACATATTTGACAGATATTCAACAACTGTTTGAGATCACCACGAGAAGAAAATTTAACTCTAGGTTTGTACTGGAGAATTATTTGATTTAGTTTGACTCAATAAAAGGTTTTTGCCATAAAAGATGAAAAAATATTAACCTTTTCTCTTGTCCACTACATTCCCACTTAAAGGGAAGTAACCAGCATTCATCTTAAGAGAAAATAAATAAAAATTTACAAAAATAATCCGCAATATGTAACCCACATCGGTGATCGCATTTTATAACGCATCACTCTCATATGAGACTGGATTTCCGGTAACCAAGAGATTGAGGTTTGAATCCTGGTCACGTTTCCTCAAGCTGGTTTTTTCATATGTGGTTTTACACTCTATCTTCAAGCAAATGTAGGGACATTTCCCCTTACATTCTTCCTTCTTTATCCCTACTCTATTAATGTAACTAATATATGAGTAAAACTCGAACGGCTACTAAGGTGCAGTGAAAAAAAAAGGCAACGCCATGTATCCCGTGTAAGCGTTTCGTATTACCGTATTTTAAGATTAATTCTGAAGTGGAACAAATATGCAACTCAAGAATCGGCTGCTAGTGGGATTTATTCTAAACATAACCTCTAACTCTATTGACCCCAAAAACGTTTCTATTGAAATCTGTTGGAGCTCTTCCCGCAGAAGACTGAGTCTCGAACTCTGACTCGCACGCTCTTTTATAGTCGATGGCGAGCGGTTATGGCAGTGGAAGGACCGGGAGGTCAGCCGGTGGCGAGAAGTAATCCAGAAGTCCATTTCTTTATTAGGAAAGTATTACAAAGTTTTTTTTAAATATAATGATACAACCATAAAACTACCAGGCTCTGAATCTGTGCTGTGCCGGGTGATGCGAGGGCCGCTTCACATTCACCTTTGAAAGCGTAGGTTGGTATCATCTACTCGAGGGGGACAGCATACTTTTGTGCGCTTTGTCAGGGCGTCTCATATGTGGCCATGAGGTCCCCAGTCTCGTAAAGTGAAAAGCCGTCTGGCCGCATCTGGGTGGTCATCGTAGAGGTCCGGTATTGTCAAGGCCGTAGCAAGCCAATAATATAATGGGGGGTTTGGTGGACACCTCCCCCAATTGCTGGAAGTTAGAAAAAATTATAAATGATAAACAGTTCTAAAAGCTCCCTGAATTTTTTTTATGGTTAAATAACCTGCTAGCTGCCGAAGGCTCGGAAAATTTATAAATATTAAACACTTTTTGAAGCTCTGTGAAATGATTTTTTATGGTAAAATAACCCCCAAAATGACGAAGGATAGGAAAATTTCGAAATATTTAACACTTATAGAAGCTCTCTGAAGTGATTTTTATGGTAACACAACCCCCTAATTTGTATTTGTATTTAAATTTTGTTTGAACCATAAATAAAGCCATATATATTTTGTTTAAAAAATTTCGTGGGGGGTTTGAACCCCCAAACACTCCTCCTGGCTACGGCCTTGGGTATTTTATCCATGTAGCCTACCACTTCACGGGTTTTTTTCAGACGGTACTGCGCTGCGGATGTCTAGGGGGGGCATTACTGCGGTTTTTACGTCGGTCGGTACGCATCGACAATCTAGTATTCTCGTCCGGGTTGGGGGAGGGGGGGGGGGAGTAGATGATCCCAAGATGTGTGAACTGCTCTCCTTAACATAAATAGTTTAAATGCCAAAATAAAATTACAAGGCAAATATTATTGATTTTAATTTTAGTCTGAACCTCAACAATATGTACACGGGAAAAGGCATCAGTCTCGTCTGGTCTGTTCGGAATGGGGATATCAGGGTTTGAATTCTTGCCGGGTGTACTATGAAAGTTTTTCTAAATAATTTACCACTCTTACTACACTTAAATACAGGTACATTTCATATAAATTATACCTTCCTCATCGCTATATCATTGGTGTAAACATATGGATAGATGAGGAGCTCGTAAAAATATAACCGGAATATTTTGTTAACCTTAAGTTAGTATTTAATTTTTAGCATGACTATTCAAATAATCCGCCTCGGTAGCGTAGTTAGCTAACAAGCTAGTTTCGTGTTGAGCTAGACTGCCGAGGATGGTGAGATTGAGGTTCAAATCTCACTCGGGTGAAGTGCGAATGTTTTTGCCTAAATGGTTTTACACTTTCTCTCTCTACGCAAATGCGGTTTAACTTCATCTAGTGGCCGGGGTTCGATCCTCAGTCCCGGCAAAGATTTATTTGATTACCAAACCCTTCCTTCACCTCTGACAAGACATCTTGTGAGTGTGAGGAATGCCAGGCCTCCACCGTGGTTCGGATTCCACGTTAAACTGTAGGTCCTCCATTTCATCTCACAATCACCCTACCATTACACATTAGCGTAAGTGCGTATAACCCGAACGGGTAGTAAGACGCGGTACTAATAATAATAATAATAATAATAACTTCATTTATATTCTCCCAATTCCTAAACCATTAACATAGTAAGTAATTAAACGTATAACCCGAACGGATAATAAGACGTGTTGCTAAGTATTATTATTATTATTTTATAATAAAATAGCTCAACTGGACGAAACGCGCGCTGTGAAGAGGTTGTTGCAGCTGTCAGGGGAAAATCTAAATTAGGGTAAAATTAAACTCTTATATAGGCCTAAATTCGAACACAGATCTCCCGGTGTTTATTCTAAAAATCTTATAATGAGTGTCGGTTGTTTGTTAATAATTTTAATGTTTACTTATTACAACTTACAGTGACTTTCAAGCCTCAGTTATGGGATCATAATTTAATATTTGTAATAAGGCTGGTTAAAAAACTACGAAGATTTATATGATAAGTAACTAACACTTTTCTCTACGATTGTATTTATTTTTTGTGATCAACGTAGTAAATACTTGCTACAATGCACCACACAGCATTTCGCTTTCTCTTATCTTAAAATTGATACATTTACTAAAAAAGATTTGTGAAACCAAATAATAAACTATCTTACATAAACACTTATTGAAAGAGCTCGAATGAAATAATATAGACTGTTACAGCAACAGTGAGAAAACTGGAATCTCTGTGCACCAAAGAGAACTACGTTCAATTTCATATTTCAAAGACAGGAATAAAATAATATATATTTATAGATTATAGTTCAGAAAATATTATTTTTATTAAATATTTCTCAGATAAATGTTTTCTATTTTTTATAAAAATACAACTTTCTAATTATGAGTTATTTCGTCTCAAATAGTTGAGGAGATATGATCAAAATTAGATATTTACGTTTTTGTAAGGTACCCTCAAATTAATTTTCATGGGAAAATTAGAGTTATCATTTTGTTTATAATGTTAAACAGTGCCTATATTCAAAATTTAATTAAAATATTTAAAGAAAATCGATTTGTCTCTTTTTAACCTCAAATTTAGGGTTAGATATAATTCCAAAAACTCCTAAGGTGAGCCTTATGAAAATCCTAAGTACAAAGTTTTAGCCGGATTGATAAAATGTTTTCGGCTTTATATTTAAATACAGGTATACAGGCAGACAAACAGACACACAAACGAGAGAAATCGCAAAACAAAATTTTTTCTCTCAAAGGATCATGAAACGTCGATATTGATCCAAATTTTGAGCTCTATTTTTTTCTACGATCACAATATTTTTCACTCCGAGTAGTCAAGATAGAGTAAAAGTTATAAACATATACCATGATTCTATAACAATATATATTTCAAGCTCGACACTTATTTTTTTTTACGATTGTAAAGCAACTTTTCTTCTCAAAGGCAGACAATCTAAAAGAAACTCAAACCACCCTTGTGTAACATACAATACATACGTACCAGAACAAAATATCTTTGAGGACGAACATCATATATTATATTCTTGTTTCATATAAAAAGGTTTGTTCAAATTTATTCTTTTCGTGTTATTGTATTTATTTGTGTGTGTTTATTATCATTTAGAAGAGAGGGAAAGAAAATGTTTATGTGCAGTCCACTCGTACATTAGGATTAAGTAGAGCGAGTACAAAGATTTCAACTGTCAAAATTCAACTCGCAGTAATGATGCTTTTAATAGAACTTGACTACAACGTAAGGCTAGCAAGAAAAAAGAAAGAATAAATGTTAATACTCACAAACTTAACTATATTAGTAAATAACCCTGACAGTCTCGTTAGAAAAGTGAAATTTAAAATGCATGCTTTATTGTAAATTAAAAAAAAAAGTGAATAAAATAGAATAGTCTACAACCCCTTCCCGATGTGTGAAATAAAAAAGAAACGCTTCAGTGGCCACATAGTCAAAGGCGCTACTATCGCATTGAACTAGACTGCTGATAACGGGAAGATCAAAGTTCAAATCTCAGTCGGGTGTACTGAGGGTGATTTTTTCAAAATGGCTTTCCTCCCTCGCACCACGCAAATGTGGGTATATTTACTCTAAATATAGCCTTTCTAATCCCTAAAACCATTAGCGTGGTTGGTTAGTAAAAGCGTATAACCTGAACGGGTAGTAAGACGCGGTGCTAAAAGAAAACTATTGAGAAATTATATACCTAAATCATCAGTTTAACTAAACATATTTAACTAAAACGTCGGCAAATAAAATACGGTAGTTAAATAATGTAGTCAATATAACTTCGTTGTGATCAAAATGGTAGTCAATGAAAAATTAATTATATCAATAACACTTTAATATTGTTTACGTTTTATACATATTTTAAAATTATGTTTTTTTAATAATTTATACTATAATCTAAAAATTCGACTCTTATTATATTCAGTGGAAAATTAGTTTAAATTTTTAAATTTATTTTTCTAAAATATAAACACACAATTTTCTTAAATAAACAACAAATAAAATGCTATCTTTAATAAATTACATTAAATAGTAATTTTCACATATAATGATAAATAATATAATAATTATGTCAAAACTATCTTACAAAATATCTAATAAGGACAAGCAAATTAAAAAGTTATGATATTATGATATGTTTATCTTAACAAGTAAAGCTCTTTTATACTTTGCAAATGCATACATTGGTGATAACGTTTTTTAAGGCATCATAATTTTAATTAACTAAAATTTTTGTGACGGGGAGGTTAGGAAATCAAAACTTGGTCAGATGCATTAGAGGGTGTATTTCCAAATTGAAGCCATTCCTGTTGTTTTCACATGCTTTTTCCATTATATCGTAGATACCTTGTAATCTAGGTGTTATAAAAATAGGTCCTTGATTATAAAAGAAAAAATCGTAAAAATTCGTATTATAGAAATAAAAATAAGTTTTTCTTTGTGAGCTTCGGGCTGTGAAGAAGCGATAAAAAAAACAACAGGGATTTACTGTAATACTAATATAATTAATTTGCCACAGTAAATGAAGTAAAGTATGATTCTTGTAAGAATACACTTTAAAAAATATACAAATACATATACAAATACATTTTCTAGCTATCAGTATTGTTATTATTTTACTCTATTATTATTTAGTATTATTTAATAGTTATTAATATAATATAATCAAAAGTAACAATAGCTATTAACATGACTTAACATATAAAAAATTGTTTTGGCACAAGTTTTAAATGGCTAAAAAGTGTTTTCCCATCCAAATAAGACTGTAACTATCCAGCTCTTTAGAGTTTCTAGTAAAATAATTTCTAGTCACAAATATATTAAATAGAATGGCTAGACTTGAAACTGTATGAATATAATTCTAGAGCCACCGATTTCTAAAATTATATGTTAACAGGAAGTGTTTTTAGAGAGAAAGATTTAAAAAAATTTGCATTAATGTATATGATGACAAAAGGACACAAACGAAATAAAAAATACAATAGAATACATGGAGCATGTTTAGCTGAAGTATTGTTGATGAAGGTGTGACCACGTGTAGCTGTCCTTCATAGCAAATAAAAAAACAACTTTACATTCATCCTTTGGCATGCTAACTGCATGCCATGTGTGAGTGTGTGTGTCGAAGCTCGTCCATCTCTTACGTGTGATGATAGTTTCAGTCAGAACGCGGGCGGTGTCATGGACACAGCTGACGGACCATCCTCCACGCGCGATGCAGTATCCTGGTTCAAACCGAGCACGGAATATACTTACCCCCCTGGTGTGACGTCATCTTCAGAGGTGGGTGCGTTCACGAATTTGGTGCCGGCGCAGTTCACCGAAACGCTCAGCCCCGGTTCAGAGACACAACCCCTAGAAGTCCACCGACAACCAAGATGCAACGTCTTCACGTCCTCAAAGCTGACGTTTCCGTCAAGAAAGTTAGATGGCTCCCGTCAGCATATAAAAAGGCCTATGAACGCTTTTATGGTGTGGTCTAGGATCCAAAGGAAACGGATCGCGTCAATAAACCCTAAGATGCACAACTCGGAGATCTCCAAAAGGTTAGGGGCCGAATGGAAACTGCTCAGTGAGGGGGATAAGCACCCTTTCATTGACGAGGCCAAACGGTTGAGGTTACAGCACATGCAGGACTACCCCGATTATAAGTATCGCCCCAGGAGGAGACCGAAGCCGGCATCTTTCTCCGGGGAGGCCAGTAGTCTCCGGATGGGCGTCTCACCTAACAGCAGCACGTACACCTACCCTTCGTTCTCTTACATCGATCCTATGGAGGCTCTATCCAGAAGTCTGTACGTGGCTGCCGCAAGTAATATTCTATCTGGGAATCACGCTACGTTGCCTTCACAAACTCCACCCTTGAAACTGAGTATGTTAGAAGACAGAATGAACCAGTTTGGGCCATATTTCCTTCACAGGAGCACCAACATCACTGAATTACCTTCGAACAATTCGACCAGACCTGATCTACTATTTCCTTACAACAATTCATCTAACCTAATTGTGGGCTCCACAACTTTTGATAATAATGCTACGCCAATAGTACCAAAATCAATTTATTCTGAAACCGAAATACAACCGTTCTTCTTTCCTTCGATTAATACTTTAAAATAAAATTGAGTCCCCCCCTCCCCCGCCCCCCTCTTTCCAAACCAGGTTGAGATGCTGATTTCATTTCTTTATGGCAACAATGAGCCCAAACTAAAATTATAATCTTCACATATTTTATCACATCATCTTGCGAGTGAATTGGTGATACGTGTATGCGCCCTCGGTGGCTAAAACATTGTGTGTTGTGAGACAAACGTAATTAATAACAAACTAGGGTCAATCAAACTGTGGTGCGCATAGCCACAGAGGTACGTGACGTACCAATATTTTTTTTAAATTAAATATAAAGTATGTTTTGACAACAGTAAGTCTTGAGAAACCAACTAACACATATTTTGACATGATGTAAGTTCTTTTATAAGCTTTTCCCTCCTTTTGTCGTAGCTTTGTTTAACTTTCCCTTAAAGCTTTATTAAAATTTTGTACCCCAACCACTTGTACCTTAGAGTATTTGATCCTTTTTTAATTCACAGGGGGGTTGGAAAATTTATGTTGGTCAGAACATGGCTACATATGGGGTAAGTGACTGACGAAGGTTTGGGAAACGCCGTTATAGGGCATGAAAAGGTATGTGAACATACGAGATCCTCTGAGTGTAGCGGGTTCATTTCCAGTAAAGGCCAGCAGGGGTAACGTTCATCTAGCACGATACCGAATATTCTAATTTCATAATAAGCCAGTTATTATAAATCTGGAAACTTGTATAGCCACAGTGGCGAGATAAAAATATTACAATAATTGTACTTACATCATTAGTTCGTTTAATTAAATATGTAAATATAAATAAATAAAGTAATCCCCAAGTTAGTATTTTTGGAAGATTTTGATAACTTTCCAGACTATCTTTTTAATTGATAAACAAACTAAGACATGGTTCTTGAATGCCACATTTTAGTGACTTTCAATCAATGTTGATGATAGTCAACGGTGGGCTTCTTATAAAAATCAGGGTTTTGATGATATTTGTATTCCCAGTATAACAATGTGAAACCCACTTTGCTGGCCAAGTGGTCTAGGGCGCTACTCTAGCAGTAGACTAGACTGCTGATGATGGGGAGATCGAAGTTAGAATCTTGGTTGGGTTTACAGAGGCTTTTTCCTAAAATAGTTTTACATTCTCCCTCCACGCAAATGCGGGTACACATATTCTAAATATAACCTTACTAATCCATAAAACCACTAGCGAGGCTAGCACGTAAGCGAATGGGTAGTAAGATGTGGTGCTAGTATATATTTAAGTTATATATATAATCAATTTATCACAAGTGATTTCGTATCTCCCTTTCTTTAATTCAAATATCACCAGCTCCAGTGAACGAATGGTCTAAGGCGTCACTTTCGTGTTGGACTGGCCTGATGAAGACGGGGAGATTGAGGTTCAAATCCCGATCGAATCTACTGAGAGTGGTTTTTTCTTAGATTGTTTCCCACTCTCCTTATATGCAATTGCTGGTACATTACCTCTAAAATGCCTCCTTCCTCATATCTACTTCATTAGAGTAATTATCATGTATGAATACAATTTGAACAGGTAGTAAGACGCGCTTATAAAATAAGTCATATTAAATAATACAATATCTCTCTCTCTCTTTAATGTATACATATTTACAGAAAGAATAGTAATTTTATTGTAGGCCTATGTTAGTATACTGTTAGGAATAACCGTATCTGACATTCACAAAAAATAGTCGACTAAAACAAATATTGATACATTCAAATGCCAGGATATGTGATTGGGAGGCTTTCAAGATCAATAGATATTATCTATACCAATAAAATAACCCCAATAAATACAGTAAAGTATTTATCACCAAAAAGTATATTTGTCTTTTCAAAACTGTTATTCGTACCAGACGCCTTAACTTACTATTCTCACCAATTCTTCGAAAACTTATTTAATGACTTGAAACATATTTGTCTACTTTCTAAGTACACGTAATATATTTTTAATATCGCGTATATTACTTATACATACGTTTTCAAAATGGTTTCTTTTAATATTAGGTTTCAATCTCTAACAGTGTTTCTTTTGGTTCATGATTCTAGAGCATAATTAGTTATTCCTTAAGATATATCTTTGTTGCCAGGGAAAAAGAGTATAATTAAAAAAATGGAACTTGACTCATACTCAAATCTACAACTAAAATAAAACAAATGTACTTATACTATAAAGATCAAATGGAAATTTTCCACCAATAATGTTGTGTTTGACTTATACTACTTTTACCAAATGGTAGTTTTGGCCAAGGAGAATGTAAATATTAACTTATCTCAGTGGCGTATTCACTGGGTATGCTAGTCCTGCGCCGCATACCCATAATAATATGGACTATTTTTTTGTTTAATTCAATTCTGTCCGTGTGAACTGTGTAAACACTAATGTTTAAATTGTTAATAAATATACATGTAATGAATTATTAGTTTTAAAACTAAAGTTGGTTCATATTCAAAGAATACTGTGTTTTAAGTAATTTTTCTTCCAAAATATTCTTCTTAGCACAATAGGAAATCCAGGGTTTGCTGCTTGAAAAACGCAAGGCAAGCTAGGTAGGCTCTAATGACCTTGCCCAATGTCTAGGGGGTAATTGGCCAATGAGCTCGGGTTTTCACAACCCAGGTCATGCTGTTCCTGTGAAGCAAGATAAGCATTGTGCCAACTATTGAAAAAAAGATTCAAGAACACAATGTTTATTTATAAAGCTAATTTGGTAAAGTTTAATTAAAAATACATAAAATAAATATACAATTAATTGTAAAATAATAGCTAGTACACGTAACAGGCTTTAAATTATACACTAATTAAATACATTGATTTAAGTTTAGGTATTATAGTCACATGTATTATCATCTATATGGCAAACATATTTAACCATTCTTTCAAATTTAGGCATTTCATCACTGATAGAGAGGGGAAGGGAAGGGGGGAAGGGTAAGGTGGGTGATGAGGCAACTTTAACCGCTGTTGACGCTAATTCTTGTTTTTCTTTAGTAGAAAGGATCGTGGAGTTTTAATAGTGTCCTTTTAGTTTTTGTTTTACATTAACGACTTATTAGTCATTGTGATTTTATATAATTATACATCAAGGAATCCCAAAAGTCAGGAGTGTGAGTTCACCGTTTCAAGATGATTTAGAAGGAAAAGGTAAAATAATATCTATATTTTTTATAATGTACTTAGTCAGTGACGCACCCAGCCATTTATTTTGGGGGGAGGTATTCAATCAAGGCTGTAGCAAGAATGACATTTTGATGGAGAGAGCGGGTTTAGGGTTGCACAGCCTCCTAAGCCCTGAAGGCCGAGGATATTCATAAATATTAAATGCTTTTATAAATAATTTTGAGTAGTGTTATAGTAATTAGGTAATTTAAACAATACAAATGGTATCGAAGCTATTATTTGTATGTTTTTTCAATTGTTAATTTTGTGTGTAACGGTAAACATTTTGAATATTAGGTTTAAGTCTGAAGGCTAGTTTTAAAATGTAGCATATACATTCGACACATCTTCAATGCTAAATATTTTAGTTATACTTAATATTATTTAAATATCTATTAACATTATTTGTGGTGTTGGGGAAAGACGGGGAAGGGGGTCAAATACCCTGTTTGCCCCTCTCCCCCTTGGGTGCACCACTGCTTACAGCAAAAGATATGTGTAAATATCTTAGCACATAAACCAGTTACGTAGCGATAGAGTATTAATAGTCCGAAATAATCTCCCCTATGTTAGAGTTTACGCGTCTAAATAGCTTCTGGAGAATAAATTCTCAAGTTGAGAGACACTTTTTTTTCCATGCAGCATTGTGTGAGATAAGTTAGGCTTTATAAAATAGTTTTATTTGCAATGTGAGTTGGACAATCCACCTGATTCCCTCTCACCAAGATCTGATGGACGCTTGATCGATGTATCACTTCATTTTACTCTTATTGTGATTGTTTTCTTTGAGTATTGCTAACTGTGTGCTTTTAATTGCACTAGGCTAATTGAATAGGATCCGTCTCTCTTATGCATTCATAAATGTGTCCATACCACACTTAACCCCGACATTAATATTTACTTAAACTTCTAACCATGTATATATCTTTACAATTTGAGGACAGCCTATGTGGTCTAGTGGTCATAGGTTTTGGCTATGGACCCAGAGGTCCCGGGTTTAATTCCCGGCAAGTCCAGATTATCTGAGAAGCAGTGGGTCTGGAACGGGCTAAATTCAGCCTAGGGTGGATAAATAAGGAGTTACTTGAATAAAGTAGTAGTGGCTCCGGTATAAAAATCTGAGCTTAATGGCTGGAGTCATCGTTGTGCTGACCACATGACACCCTCTATCCGCAAGAGTTGGCGCTAATTCTTCAAACAGTTTGGTAGCCACTCAGTAGGTATATCCTGAATGCGGGCTGACACTATAGAGCTACTTTTATTACATTTTGAGCGGATGGTAATCATCGTTATGGATAAATAAAAGAAGAAAGAATATAGGAATGGAAGAAGGGGGGCTCAAAACTTCCTAAGATAGCAAACAGTTAAAGGGAAATAATAAATGTTCGAGAACCACTGTTCTATATGAACACATCTTCAAATATATCACTTGAAATAATCACTTGACGTTCTTGGACAACGGTGGTTGAGAGTCCTTGGCCCCCAAATCTTCGTTGTAGCTTTTAGAATACAGCATACGTATTAATTTTTTCTCAGAATACGCCACTGACTTATCTCATTTTGATCATTTTTTGACTTATATCTTTGGTGGCAGGGAAAAATAATATATTACAGTAACAAAAATGTTTTTGGCCTCAATTTGTTGTTTAGTAACATTTATTTTAAATGACATGGACTATTTTTGTTATTTATTTATATATTAATATTAGTAGTTTTGTGTAAGAAGGTAAGGGCCTAGGGAAACTTTGCTCTAAAATTAATATGGTGATATACAACACTAGGCAACGGATAAATTTGGTTACTTTGTCGGCAGGGCATTCATTGTTTTTATTGTTGTAGAAAGTTAAATCCTCATAGTTCGATCACCATCTCGTTGTGTCATTATTCAATATATATTTTGTGAGCTTACTAGTTTATTTATGAATTTCGATTTTAACAAAGTTTTGTATTACGAAACTAGGTCAAATTCAAGAATCGACCAACAATTGACCAAACTACTAATCGAAGGCGTGAAAGAACAGCCTTGAAAAAGCCCATTTTATCTTCTCCCTCTATTCGTTTTACTTACCCACCAGAAATAGTACAATAAATTGGCACCAAATGATGAGTTCATTTGTTGGTGACAAAGAATTCAAAACAAGAATGGCTCATTGTTGCGGTTTAATGACGTGACTGCCTTACACCCGGACAGAATGGTGAACTTGCCGTGGGTGCGTCCAACATGGCACTTTCACATTGTTGGCAGAATTCATTGTTGTGACCTTGTTCTTTTTTTTCCACCTCGGAAGTTAAACAATAGGCCTTTATATCTAATTTGTTGATTGCTATTTTTACTATTTGTGGTAGTATTTGTTTTCTAGTCATTGTTATAGGGATTTTATCTGTGCCTTATCATATCATATACGAAGCATTGAAAAAATAAATAAATAGTAAAACGTGTTGTATTGATGAATATATATATAAAACAAAAAAAAACTTTTCTTACTCTTAAGATTTCGAAAAAGTGATTTATTATATTAATTTTATTTGCACTATTTACATATCTTTAATTAGGCACATAGACAAAAAGTGGTAGAAGAGAAGGGATTTCGGGATTGGATCACATTGCCCCTTTCAAAAATTTGAATTAATATTACATTTAAGTGAAATTAAAATGCATATTTTCAAGATATTAAATGAAAAATAAATAAAGGCTTTTATATATTCTTAAATTATGATAACATTATCTATGTCACGGGTGACCTGGCGGTCTAGGGGTAAGGTGTCAGACTTCTATGCTGGCGGCCGGGGTTCAATCCCAGGTCCCGGCACAGATTTATCTGATTACCAAACCCTTCCTTCACCTCTGACAATACATCTTGTGAATGTGGGGAATGCCAGGCCTCCACCGTGGTTCGGATTCCACGTTAAACTGTAGGTCCTCCATTTCATCTCACAATCACCCTAGCATTACACATTAGCGTAAGTGCGTATAACCCGAACGGGTAGTAAGACGCGGTGCTAATAATAATAATAATAATTATCTATGTCTATCTAATTATTGTAATCTGTATTAACGTGCAACACAGGTGATCGTGTTGTGTGAAGGCCGTATTACACACACAGCCGATTTCTTGGTATAATGGTCAGCACTCCTGGCTATTGACTTAAGAGTTTCCGGGTTTGATTCCCGGTGGAGCAGTAGGTATTTTTCCCGAAGAGGAACTGTTCCCATGGTTGGCATGGCCTGGTTAGTTATGCTTAAGCTGGTTTTAAGACTGGTTTTAAGACTAACGTCGCATAATCATCATCATTATCATCTCATCCGGATGAAGTAACCGTACCTCCACGGTGCTCCAATCTCAGAAGACAGTTACTTATTTGCCACTGCCAGTAGAAGATCAAGAAAAGCTAGCAGTCAAATCCTAAATGACACACACTAAATAAATCACAACACTACACACAGATTTCCTTGCAGGTCTACTGAGCTTGTTGGCTTCCCCATGGGCACAGAGAAGGAAAGAATGTGCCCATGGGTAGGTTCCCGGAGGTTGTTATCTACTAGACGTAGGAGCTTCTCCATAACTTTCTTCGAAGGGTATTTATTGTCAGGGGAATCTTGTACTGTCTGTCAAACTTGCCTGGCTAGTTCACAACAATGCCACTGATCTTAAACAGAAACTTTTTTTTAAATCACTGCGTCTTACTACTTATTCAGGTTATACGTATGTATACTAACTCGCTTTGCTCGTTTTCTTTGCAAGTGGATGTAAACTAATGTAATTCCAGAGTCGTTTTTTGAAAGTTCTTACCGTTTAGCCACAAGAGACCTCCAAAGAAAGGTCTGCACCAACTTTAAGGTTGCTCTGCCATTTAATTTTTTTAGGGGGTTAAAACATATTTTTTTTTAGCTTTTTGGAATTTTCCCGTCGGCAGAAAATATAAGTTTTACAAATTTTAAGTTTCTAGCTCATCCGGAAGTGGCTAAACATTAATGTCAGGGAATGAGTCAGCCATATGGCTTTGTAGTATTATAATAATTACTTTAATGTGTTAGGGATGAGTAAGTTTGTATTTAAAAGAATTTTACCCGTATCTGCGTGGAGGAAGAGTGGAAAACCATTAGGAAAAATCACCCTCACTACACAAGACTGTGATTTGAATTACAATCTCCTAGTCATCGTCAGTCTAGTATATTGCTAGATTGACGCCTTATATCATTCATCCACCGAAGTTGGTTCCCTTTTGATGCATCGTTCTCTACTTCTTCTTTTAAATGTATTTATTAAATTGTCGCAAAATATTTTCTTTGATGTTTTTTAAATTAAATATTTCTTACTCCTAGCTCTCCATAAACACGGCGTAGTTTTATAAAAAGGTAATTTACTAATGTCAAAAACTACGCAATGTAGTATCGGAAGTCAATCAAGTTTTGTGGAAAAGGAACAATCACAGCTAGAACACAAAAGAATGTCTCCGATCCGACAACTTATGAGATCCTGCCTGGAAAAATAAGCGCTCGCAGAGATTGGCAAATGCGCAAGAGAATAAAATATCTTGGAGATATTATTATTATTAGCACCGCATCTTACTACCCGTTCGGGTTATACGCACTTACGCTAATGTGTAATGATAGGGGGATTGTGAGATGAAATGAAGGACCTACAGTTTAACGTGGAATCCGAACCACGGTGGAGGCCTGGCATTCCCCACATTCACAAGATGTCTTGTCAGAGGTGAAGGAAGGGTTTTGGAGATATCCAAGCTGCTATTACACACATGAACGGCACCATATTTTTTTATTCCCAAAATATCTAACCCTTCGGCTATCCATAAAGATACCGACATGGTCTTCCCCACAGGATTTTGCCTTATTAAACGAGCATAGGGAAGCAGGTGTTGAATACAACAATTTTCAAAACACATTGTTAAAGATTGTCTCACACCGCTCCAGAAATTGAATTCCTGAGATTAGTGTAAATCTAACACCTGTCTATCTTTATCTCTTTATACATAAATATACAGGACGGGGCGGAAGCAATTAGACAATCTACCACTGAGATATCTAGGAGTCATCCCGTGCTCAGGGTCATTCTTTGCTCACAGTTTAAGGCTGTATTGAATACTGGGCAGCATAACAGCTCTCCCGAATCGCAAATGGTCTGTGGTATCTGATAGCTCTTCATAGTATTGGTAGCACATTGTAGCTGACGGATTCCACACATCAATCACAGACTCAGCCTTAAACTATAGCTCAGGGGTATAACATTGGCGTGGTAAGCTTAAGGTCCTGGGTTTAATTCCTTTGTTCACGTGTCATTTTCCAAGTAATTTAAATTATATTTATTTATATTGTAATAATATTGGTTTGGATTACTATAAATTATGTAAAATCATGGATGAAGGTAATTTTTCTTTAAAGTAATATATGTAGAGTATCCTTTTATGATTCATACATGAAGAAACACGCGCTTCTCAGAAATAATGGGAAAAGGATTAAACCTTTAAAATATATTTTAATACCATATTTCCTGTTAAAAGAACAACTGGGCTATTTCCTGTTAAAAGGAACAACTCCGCAGTATTTGGCAAAAGACGCCAATACCTTATACCAATAAGAAGCTAGCCTTCACAACACCTGTCGCCAGGACTCTTTATATTAATTAGATTTTACACTGTTGACGAGGGGAGAAAGATGCAAGGGGTATGTCATATATAAACAGTTTGTGCGTATCAGCCAGGCATCCAGGATCCAAACATCTACATCAGGGATCCATCCACACGCACAAGTCAGTCAGAGCCATACACTGGCAGTCACAGTCTAACACAGTATAAAATAACTTACACTAATATCACAAGTGTGCAGTGATATAAAGCATTTAATTGGAGTATGTATAAGTAATTAACAGGTCTCATTTAAATAAACCGTGTGTGAATAAACAGCCATCAACAGTTCTCTTTCTTACATTTATTAATTATACCGTTATAACTAGTACTCGACCACGGAGCTATAGACAAATTAAACATCATCACAGCATTATTATATCAGGGAATTAATCCGTAGTGTTTCAATCGACGCCCAAAGCGGGGTGATTAAATCAATAGTGTTACAATATCAACATAGATAATATACTTAAATTCTAATGTTGAAAAATTTGCATCATTGTTTATATTTTCCCCATTAGTAAATATACGTATATATAGATTCCGGAATTGAGTAGGATTAAATCTGAGTCCCTTTTTTAGTGTTACAAAAGCTTCCCTATGGAACTAATGACATTCTTTCTTAGTGTGAAAAGTTACGTATCACAGTTCGGAAGAGGCGGATCGTTCAGACTACATGTCCACTAGATGTTACATGATGGAGGGGAGAGTCAATAAAGTTAAGCAAAAAGCGTTACTTGGTTTATGGATGAACCCAAATACAATGTAAAGAGTAGTTTCAAAAATCCTGGATTTAATTTACGTGTATAGAGCAGACACCACTTTTTATAGTTTTTTAAGCTAGGCCAAACAATGAAGGCACGTTTTCCCGTTATCAATTGAAACTATTGTGCTCACGCCATTAACGAACCCTAGACAAAGAGCACATCACAATAGCAATGGTGGACTCCCAATGGGACTGGAGTTAAGGTCTCTTTTAATAGCGCGGTTACATCAATTCTTTGGAAGAGTGGTGTTAAAACAGGTTGCGTTTTATTAATTACTGTGATTTAGAGCCAGTTAAATGGTTGTTGACGGGTTAAACTATCTAGATCAAGTAAATGGGATAGGAAATATATAAGGTAGTAATGGTTATAATATCAATTTATTAATTAAAAATGTTTTGTTATAATAGGTAGATAAAATATTATATATGGATAAGAAAGATTAAAGTGAATATCTGTTAACTAGCCTTTGTATTTCAATTAATTGTTCTACATTGGGTAGTAAAATTATTGATACAATAGATGAAACTTATGAAATTAGATGATTTAATATGTTTAACAAAGGAAATTGATATGCTACTATTAAATAACAAAATATAATATATTATGTATAAAACTTATTTTAATTTTAATTCGTATTTAAAAAAGATTTGAAAAATTGTTTGGTTTGAGTTATTTCAAAATATTGACTGAAAGTAACCAAATATGTTGACCTATTCTGAAATAATAATTATTTTCTTAGTTATACTATATTTTCAATAAAATTTTATAAAATGAGTATAATAATACTTCATTAAGGATTACAATATAATTGGCACTTTAGTAACTTATTGAAATAACAAAATAGATTAATAAACCTATTAGGTTTAGGGTTTTGTGGCTGTGGCAATAAGTTACACTATAGTACATAAAATAATAAACTAAATAGTATTATAATTGTGTTTTATAACTTATAGAAATAGCCATACAAAATATTAGTTTCAAAATAAAGTTTTTAATTTTGTAAACAGCGTAAGAACACAACCGCCTTGACGGTTTGTATGTCGTCATGAACCTACCTTGTTTCGGCTGGTTCCGCCATCTTAGTTTCAAAAGAGAGAACGCCAAATATTAGAATATCACGTGTGAAAAGCATTTTTTAAGTGAACCATAGACTGCTACCACAAAAAAAGAAACATCTGAACGACTACTTTCATAAGTTTGTGTTTTAATAATGTAAAAACGGCCAGTTACTTAAAACAAATTGTTTGTTTGTTTGTTTGTTAGTGTGAATCTTCTGGCTACCTACCAGATACAAAATCATTCACTTGTTCTAACAGTTTGTCATGTATTAGTAGAGCAGAATTTAGAAAAAGGGTACCCGTATTGATAGAAACATTTACTAGGTATAAAAAAACGTCAATGCATCTGACCTGAATTTGAAACCTTAGCCTTTCCTCCCCCCC
>CABFOV010002215.1:41760-90566 GCA_902141375.1 Timema poppense
CCCATGGTGCCCGTATCTCTGAAACATAGTTCTAAATCAGATAAAAAATGTCGTCTTCAAATTTGGTTAAAAATAGCCTAATTAAAATGCTAATTAAAAATTTAAAAATCTGCTTTGAGGGGCATTCGGACCCCCTTACGTCCACCTATGTTAAAATTGCAGATCTCTGCGTGCCGTAGATTTGTCTGGGCATCGCACACAAACAAACACGCAAGGACAAACACTTTATTTTATTATTATAGATACAGTTTCACCTATATTTCGTTTACTTACTGTGATTAAATACTCTAAAATTTCATATTATTTGTTTTATCACCGATCCTTATGTCAAAAAATAATCAAACAATTAAAATAATACTATTACATAATCTTTAAAAAAAATATTTAATGATAAAGGGGCACGAGGGCGTGACGGAAAAATTTACGATCCCTTTCACGTATTATAAAAAAACTTTACATAATTTAAGGTTTGCCACAGATCTCACAACTTTGACAGTGACCAGAAAAAGTGGTCACACGTTCTTCATGTTAGACTGGCGGGGACAGGGAAATCAGAGCTCGAACCCCAGCCAGGTGGGTATGTAGGTGATTTGATAATAGCTAAGTATTTTCTCAATTTTCATATCAAAACTCTTTTTGGTCAAAATAAATAAAAGATTGCTCCAGTAAAAACATAGAGTTTAATTTTCTACACACGGTGATTTCAACAGTTTTTGGATATCTGTCAAGAGTATCTTGGAATTTGATGAAAACTTTTTCTCTTCATATAAAAGGTTTGTCCTCTAATGCCACTAAGCTCTTTATAGATATTCAAGAACTGTTGATATCACCATGGATAAAAAATTAAATTAAAGGTTTATACTGGAGCAATATTTTGATTTATTTTGACAAAAATATGTTTTCTATTAATATATCAAAAAGCAAAAGCCTTTTCCTGCGTACCATACAACCCCGCCTTAAAGTAGTTTTTACCTCCACAAAAATGGGATGTTTATATTGTATAACTCTATTATTAAGTCATGTTGTATTAAATTATATAATCCATACTACATACTGATATATATTTTAAGCATGCTTGTGCAGTACGTAATATCTACATTTTAGTTAAAAATAACCCAAGACCCATGGAAAACAAACTTTAGAAAAAGTAATAAAACTGTTTCTGTCAAACTTTTATAATTAATATAGGCCTATTCTTTTAAAAAATGTTCTTCTAGGAATAAAATAATATATACTTATAATAAAATGAAATTTGTTCTCGTTGAATGAAAAGGTAAAAAGTAGACTAAAAACAGTTCGCTCCTTTATGGGTTACTAAAATGACATTATAAATTTAGGTAAAGAATGTCTTTATAATTTTGGCATAATTTAGTGTTTATAAAGTGACATGTGGCCCTACAATACCAAAAGTTTCCCCATCCCTGGACTAGTTTACCGACGACGCTGGCGGCGAGATCGGAATTAGAATCTCGGTCAGAATCACTAAAGGTGTTATTTCCTAAATGGTTTTCCACTTGCCCTCCACGCTAATGTGAGTAAACCTCGTCTAAATGTAGCCTTCCTTATTCCTAGCCCAAACGGGTAGTAAGACGCGGTGCTAATAATAATAATAATAATAATTTAGCTTCTATGGGTATATTTCAGACGTGTTAACCTGTCTCCAGCCCTCTTCACACTGCCTATGATTGGGCTTAGGAAGGTGAGATCACCGATGGATTATTTCAGCATGACTTGACATTGAAAGGGGGAAAATAGAGGGGAACGGATATTAGTTCAACAAGTAAGGGGAGGAATCAAGTCCACACTATATTGTAATTAAAATATATTCGCTGCGCTGAGTAATATCTCATTGTCTCGCTACACTGGCAACATTGATTCTTGGAGAAGAGTGGAAAAACCATTCAACTCATGGATTAGAGAGGTAATACATATTTTTTAAATTCTATGAGTTAATTGCCAGTCCAATTTATATATAAAGGATTTTTTTTGTTTCAAATATTGATAACATTCTATTGTCGACCTCGGTGGTCTNTGAGGCAAAGTGCTCACCTCCAAGACCCGATGTGGGTTCAAACCCTGACGAGGCAGACAGATTTTTATTGAGTGACAATAATATGTAGCACAACTTCCTTCGGAGGGTAAGTAAAACCGCTTGTCCCATGTCAATTTTAGCATGTAAAAGAACCCTGGAAGGTATGTGAAATAACCTTTCTGGCAAAATTGGTAGGATATTTCACGCTCGCTGGTTGGATTCACTGTGTTTCCCCAGGCAAGTGTTGGGGGCTAGTGTCAGGATGGAAATCCGGCTGTAAAACAGGTTCGCCAAAGCAAATAAGGCAAGTTCTTGTGACTTGCCATGGATTAAAAACTTTGACCTCACACGAGGAGGATAAGATTTAGGAAAACAAAGATTATTATTTGATTAGTTTTTATTATAAAACATATTATTTTACTATTTTATAAATATAATTCACATATGTGTTTTCAATACAATATTTAGATTAATAATATAATATCAAAAATTTTTTTTTATCTCAAATTGAGATATGATTGTAAAACAAAAATGTACAAATGCGAACTCTTATTTACACAGTCGTCCTAGAGTATTCAATACGTCGCCCAAAAGTACGCACTAACAATAATTGCACGTGAATGAGCCTTGACCGTCAAAATCTGAACCAGGCTCCACACGCTCCACATTGCACCAGATCCTCTTCATATGACTCTCCACAACCTGAACAAAAGGTTTCTTCCTGAGTATCGTCAATAACATGAGTGTCCTTTCGGGGCAGTGGATCCTGATTCTTGGATGTTGATGCTCTCGATAAGTCAAGTAATTTATTTTTGACTATTGACTTTTTTATTCATGGAAGTTTTCTTCTCTTTCCAGTTTTTTTTTTCCTGCAAAGTACTTTGTATGGAGATGATGACAAAATATCAGATTTTCGTAATGGTCTGCTTCTATTTTTTTTTCATGTAGAACGTTTGGTAGTGAATGAATCATCATTACATTGACCTTTGGATTTGTATTAGTTGATCCAGGTGATACAGGGCTAGCATTTGATGACGAATATGGTGTTTTGGTCGCGATTGTTGAATGGATTGTTGGTGATGCAGGCTGGAGATCATTTGCTGCACTAGAAAGTCCTTCTATCACTCCTTTTTCAGTCCGTCTAGTTTGGTTGGCTTTCTCAACGCTTTTGAAAATCACTTCTGATGGGGCATAATCTTCTGCTGAATAAATTTCCGGATTATAAGGGCAAATCCCTGTCGATGAAAAAGAACGTTCGGCTTTTTGAATACTGGCCACTCTAGTGTATGCTGCTTGATATAGTACAGCGACTTGCATCTGACTGATCACTTGTCCTGGATTAGTAACCATGTACTTTTATACTTCAGTTGCATAAGCAGATTTTAAAAGGAGCAAAGAAACACTTGAAAAGGGGCTGTAACATGTGACTGACATGAGGTGGCAATGATAGAAGGGCGATGGAATTATTTATACAGAATAGCTCTGCTGGAAGAAAGACGTACACTTGCCCTCTACTATCTTAGTTTACGTGATCAACGTTATTTAGCAGCACCTTATGGACCAAGTCTGGGTTGCCACACTGTGTTTTACGTTATAACTATATATTTGTTTTCATACAAAAATGTATAAGATAAATGTTATTATTTCTATTGTATCTCTTAAGTTTATAACTTGAAATATAACATTCTAAAGTAAAAAAAAAGCGTTTCTTACCTGTCAATTAAACAGGAATTTGGTGAAACAAAATACACTCGGTTATCTTTGGCGCTTGCTCCAATAGCAATTACGACACATTAACCTTTTCTCTCTCAGAGCACCCAACTGCTGAAATTTAACATACATACTCTTTCCCCTTTTTTCATTACACTTTTCAAGGATTAGAACCCTGACCTCTTAATTAATGGCAATGCAGTCTTTTTCTAGTGTGTCACCTCACTCAATACATCCATAGGTGCATGTATCCGATTTTATTATAATTATTTGTATTAAACTCAAGAGCTAGCTACTCCGTGATATCAAATTCTCAATTTGACAAAAGTAGGCACTAGCACTAATCAAAGAGCCTATATTCTTTCTCAAGCACTAGTAGATAGGCCTTTACCCTGAGTTTGTCACGATGAATATTATTTGGTAGTTACTAAAGTTTCTAAAACAATTATAATATATTCATACATAAAGTCACGTTATCTGCAGCTGTCATTTTTGATAGATATCATCAATACCTATAAAATAACACAAATAATATAGTAAAATGTTATCACTGCTTGCCGCAAAAAAATAGGTTTGAACTTTCAAAGCGTTTTTTTTTAAATTTATTTATTTGAGGTATTTAACCTGCACTTTCTGAACATACTGAATCTATTAGCAAACGAGAATTTCTATAAGCGGTAGCGAAAGTACCTACTAATTTTGCCAGGAAAGGTATTTTAACATAACTTCCATGGATCTTTTACATGCCACAATCGACATCGAACCAACGGCTTCACTTCCTTTCCGAAGGAAGTTGTGCTACGGATTTCTACAGATCAAGGAAAATCTTTCAACCCCAGCTGGGTTTGAACCCACAAACATCGGGTCCTAATTCAGGCGAGCCCTTTGCCCCTAGACTATCGACGTCGACTTTTAATCTGTTCTTCCAACCAGAATCAAGCTAGAGTTTTCAGGGAGAAACAAGAATATATAAGGATTATTAAACAGTGACAGCGATAGTTTTTATCAATAGTTTTCTCACTCTTCTCCCACGCAAATGCGAGTACCTATACTACACACTTCTACCTTACTCATGCCTATACCATTAGTGAAAAATATGATGAGGGCCCGTGCATGCAGTGGGAGGTAAAAATTCTACATTTTTTTTAAAAACTCTTACTATAAAACTTTCGTTTTTAAGTAGAGGAATTACTCGATGACACATTTTAAATTACGTTCTGGAAAGGGCCTCAAAACCTTATAATTTGGTTTGGAAAGGACTTGAAAACCAATCAGGCCTATATTTCCTAAATTAATTTTCAAAAGATGTCTGAGTTCACTATGGTCCAAATTATTTAATTACATAAAATAAGTAATTATACTGGAGCTGGTTTACTTTTATTCGTAAAAGCTTTATCACGTTGGTTTCAGTGAAAGAGAGGGATGGGAGCTAAATTAATCGCTTCAGCCAACATCACACGTCAACACCCTCTATAATGATGCACCCTTCTATGAAACTCTCTCACACCTACCTTCCCTCTCACCCTCCCTCTCACCCTCCCTCACCCACCCCTCGACCAGCTTTGACTCGGAGCTCCAGTAGTTTTGTGGTTGAGTTTTACGCTGATTACCGGCAATAATTAGCAGACATGTATCTCTGTTTGTGCCGTTCCCCTCCATTCCTCCTTCTCTTTTCCTCATATTTCCACCTCCCCACCCTCTCTTTTCACAGTTCACAGGAGAGAAAGCACCTACTGAACTCAACCGTGTGACACTGAAACTAGCGTTAGCTGTGCATCGGGGCGGAAAGGTTTGTGTTTCATCAACAAACGCGTTGTATTGTCATCTCAATGTTTGTTTTACAGGATTGTTTGGGAGAGAATATTGTTTGTTCGTTTTTTTTTAGTTGTTGAACTTTTAAATTATTATTTTTTGGATCAAAAATCAGAGTGGTATTAATTGGCGAGGTATATAATATGTAATGAAAAGGCTCCTATCCCAGTACTATGAAATTAATCAACTAAAACAACGTTGATTTAATTAAGTCTCCTATAAACCAGTTTGGCTTGGCGTTTTCAAAATTATTTAAATATATATATATTGATGACCATATTAATATAATAGTTTAAACTTCCAGCCCTTAATTTAGATGTTGGGGGTTCAATCCTATTCAATATTAAGTAAAGTTAAATCATCTTTAAGTCCTTTTTACAAGCTTTTGGCATTAAATCATATAAAAAAATATATTAAAAAAGTCTGAAACTATATTTTATTTAATGAGGGGTAAGTAGTCTAAGGAGTTAGACTCACATTGCCCTTGGCTGCTTTTAACAGGGAGGATATAGTTTGAATCACGGTTGGCTGTGTTTAAAGTGTTTACGTTTATCCAAATTTGATGAATGTTCTACTGACTGATCAGATATTCTCACGGAAAGTTAAAAATAAATCGGCTCACCCTGGCAACACGCCACTCCACGCTACTGCTGTTTTTTAATGAAGACTTCAATTACCTTAACACTATGGAACGTCTGGTACCATCTTTGTTACCTTATTAACTGACTTTGGCGTTAACCGGGCTCTTAAATAAGTGTTTAATAACCCTTATACTTAACGTGCAAGTTTTAATAATGGTTTAGTGAAGTAAAAACAAATATAATTTACTTAATTTTCTCGCGTTTATAAAGACTGTTTCATTATAAGCTTGATACAAGATTCCATATTAATCGTCAAAAGCACCATTCATTGGATCTACATTGAATATTTTTGCAGTAGATTGAAACTTCCAATTCATATTTTATCTGTTGAATATTTTATTTGTAACATTTTATTATCTACGAAACACATTTTTATTTCAAATTAGATTAACGTTAATGGATGGAATAATTTTTATTTTTAGTTTCCTTAAAATTTAATTTTCTCGTTCTAAGTTGAAAAATATTCCGAATGTGCAAATGAACGCGTAACAAAAAAAAAAGTGTGACTTTCTGCATAATTGATATTATCATCCACAAAGTCGCCGAAGCTGGTGTGGTTATAGTTTGATTTATTCTCGCTAGGCTGCAGCATCAACTGACGAGATAACTCTCCGCCACGCCAATAAATGTTGAAAAAGGTTTCATAAAGGTGGCAGCAGTGTTCTCTTCGCAATCGATCTTAATTTGTAGTAAGAGAAGACTGAATAATGAGGGCAGTAGTGATGGGTCGAACCAGCTCGTTGAGGCGAGCTAGCTCACATAAGCTCGCTCACTCAAAAGAGTCGTTCATGAAGAGTCGTTCATATGAGTCATATCGTTCACCACATTGCTGGCTCGCTCCCAATCCCTTCACCCCTTCCCCATCCAAAACTTGATGAGCGAGCGCTAACTAGTTCTCACAATTCCCGTTCCGAGCGTGCAAATCTGTCTCTTTCCTTTCAACTTATTAACGAATTAAGTTTTATATGTAATTTATCCGAATCCTATTGCGTTTGATTCTTTAATTCTATTACTTACTCATATTACTTATAATAATTAACCTTAGCATATACACTTTAGTGTCTAATTCACATAATTATGTCTAAGTGATGTTAAGAAAAATTGTTAGTTTAATATTGTAGGCAGTGCTGCTATCTAGTAACGATAGTAAGCATTTATAGTTGAATTTTTCTTAGTAGCGAACGAAGAATGACAGAAGAGTCGCGAATGACAAACACTCCTGACTCTTGCCAGAGCGGATGTACGAGAGCGAAAAAGTCGTGAGTAATGGTGGCGTGAATGACTCGCTCGCGAAGCGAGAGTCATTCGTTCACAGCTCTCGTTCAAGAGTCGTTCAATTTGAATGACTCGCTCACGAGCGACCCATCACTAGAGGGCAGTAATTAGCTCAAATCTAAAATATAAAGGGAAGTTTTTATTTCCTGGCAGAGTTTTAATATACTTTATTTTACTTAATAGTTTATGATTAAATTAGGAAGTTTGAAAATTATATTACAAATTAATATTGCCCAAATTATTTTGTTAACCGTGGCTGTATCTGAAATTTTCTACTAACGCATCACCTTGACCGAATGCGGAAGCATTCTTCCAATAGTCGGTTATCGACACGTCATTGGTGCGATACTTAATTGTTTTATTACTTTATCTACGTCTGCTGGAGCTAAGAACTTTACTTTACCCACCATTATAAAAAATACAGGTTACTAAAGTATGCACGGTTTATGATATTAACAAGTTAATTAATTCAAAAAGTTGATAAATAAATCCACAAAAAACACTTACTATTGCCAAAAGCATCAACTAATCTATTAAAAATATTTCCTATTTTAAACACAGTATTTTATTTAATCAGGGCAGTTTGATGTCGTTTAACTTAGTTACTAAGATCATTGGTAGGTAGTAGCACTGAAATTGAAAGCTATGTTTGCCGTTCGAAATTCAAATAGTCTATATAGTTTAATCTAGTGCAGTCTTCAATCGGAAGTGCGTGGTGAGTGTAAATTCATCAAGTCTATAACTCAAGGATCCTTGAGATTATTCAAATACAGCCCTACTCAAACTAATTATCCCTCTACAATTGCTCACAGTGAGTCTAAGTACTTGAAATGAGCAAACATACTTTTCTTTGATGCCGTATACCAACCTGTTTCGATGGCCGCAAGGTCTCGCGTAGTACTCTCACAATAGACTAGATCACCGATGAGATAAAGATCGAAGTTCGAATCTCGGTTGGGAGTTTTTTTCAAAATGATTTTCGCCTCTCCTATCACGTGAAATGTGGGTATGCTTTCTATAAAAATAACTTTCTGAATCCCTAGAACCATTAACGTAATTATTACATAAGTGTGTAATCCGATCGGGCAGTAAGATGTGATGCTAAAAAAAACCACATCCTTTTAGGCGAAATGGAACGGTGGTGTTAAGGTGGCTGCTGTACTGTAATGCTATTTTTTTTGTCACTTTTTACTGTGTTATTTATCTGTTGAAAATATAATACAAATCTAATAAAACTAGGAAAACTTCTAATTTGTAAAAAATATTGAAAAATAATTGTATAGTTTATTTATTTACAAACTTTCCTAGTCCGATATATTAAACATCGATCGATACATATGTCAGTGTATAGTATATTAAAACATCGATTTAAATATATCAAGGATTTTGTAAATAAATAGATGTATTTTTTATATCGATATATTGTTGCCATCCTTAAATTGATGATAAGTGATCAAACTCTGGAGCTCTGGGGGATAAGCTGAATTAGTTACTGATGTCAGTGACAGCTGTGGTTGGGACTTAAAAATATCTGTGGGCTTTACTTGCGGGTCCAGTTAAAGAAACACATACTCCTCTTCACTTCTAAATTAATGTGTTTGTTTAATGACCAGTGAATATTATGCACATTTTCTACCACTTTTAAAATAATAACTGTCTAAGATTTATTTTAGTCATAGTTCTTTTATCTCATGGCAGTTCTCAACACTATGTTTGTAGGGATGTGTAAGAAGTTTTGATACTTTACTAAACATCTTTATTGATTCCAAGTACACTACCCTAAGGTTTTAACCGAATTTTGACTTAAAAAGCTAATTCTAAACCAGCCTTAGGTAAATTCAAATTTATTTAAAATCACACTATTTTAATTCTTTGCCAAAGAGTGAGTGGGTTCTTAATGAGGCTCAATAAGAATGATTACATTTTCATACTAATGAATCTAAATTCTCCTCGTGGAGAAGGTAAGTTAAGGTCATTACTGACACAATCCCATTTTCCATTTTCGTATGAAGAGTCTTATCTGACAATTAGAAAGGTTACTAGATTTACTTCAACGTAGCCATAATTAAGGTCCTGTGAATCTGCAGCTGTCACTTTTGATGGATATTATCAATAGATACAGGATAATATCAATACATACAGTATTAACAAAATAGTAAGACACTATTAATGTTGACTGCAAAACGATATAATTGAATTCTTTAAAATGTCCTTTCTCAAAAATTCTACTATATGTATAAACACAGTGTTTATTGTAACACCCCTTCCAATACTTAACAAGTGATAAAAAGCATAATTTTCCTATTTTCACTACGCGCTAATGCAGGTACATTTCTTATAAAATATTCTGATCATCATTAAGTTTTAAATTATATCGTTAATATCACTTTTGGTGAAAGGCATAATTAATTTTAAAATAAGACAAAATACATCGAGAACATTCATATGATTATAAAAATACTTTTTATTAGTTCTAGGATACTAATTACAAATTGGATGTACAGTTATTTAAAAATACAAACAAAACAGTTTGAAAAACAAAAAATGGTAAGCTAAATATTCATTCAGTTGGAAATGTTAAACTAATTGTTTGTTTTATAACAACATAAATATATAATAGCTTAATAGAATTAAATCATACTATTTTTTAAAACATTTTAATTAAATTTGCCTTTTGTTTTCTTGGTTTTTTCTCCATTGTGTTTATTAATATTTTATTGGTTTTTATCTACTCTAATATTATATTAAGTTACTTGTTTTTTCGCTACACAGACTTTAAATACTCCGTTATTACGTCCATTTAATATTTCGTACATTATTTTTTGTCCATACATTTATATCCACAACAAATTTGTCCACTGTTTTAGTGTCCACAACAAAATTTGTCAGCCCCAGGTATATTTGTCCAATTTTTTCGTGTCCACAACATACCAATTAATCTTCATCTTAATCAAATGAGTGGACTAATTAACTCACTGAAAGGGAAGACATTTCTTGAGCATAATGATTTGTTTATAATTTACACTCCAACAGCAAGAACACGCAAAGAAAATATTGGCACTCTGAAGAAGGATAAATATGTAACTCAAGTTGACCACAAATTTCAATGTTGGAGATGGAATATTGGAATATTAAAAGTCAGTAATCAAACGTACTAATCAAGGCCGGCTGAGGACCAAGTTAGTGAATAACATGAAACAAGAATAATTAACACCAGAACATCCTAATGAATAACAAACCTTAATAGCCTCACAGATGATCTGACATATAGCCTGCAGGACGATGAAGTGATTCAGTCTTCCACTACGTCATAATATAGTACGCATAATTAAAAGGATCCAGAATAAAATAATACTACCAATACTGGATTAATTTACCGCACAGAACGTTTCATAAGAATACTTTGAATACTGACTGGTTTTTGCAATGTAGTAATAGATACGATGATGATGATGAAAGGATACTAATTTTCTACACTTGTGAAGGCCTTGAACATGTAAGTAGCAACAGAATAAATTATCTTTGGTGATGGTTCATTCAAAAGTGTGCCCAATATGTTTGATCAACTATCAACTTTGCACGTAGATGTGAATAACTATGTTTATTCCTTTGTTCTCTTACCAGCAATAGATCGCTGGAAATATATACTGTATTTCTTCGATTCTAAGACAGCATGGATTGCAAGACGCACCTTAATTTTACAGTAGCACCAACAGAAAAAAAGCTTTGATTCTAAGAAAATAAATATAAATAAAAAGCTAAAATACTCTATGTATATGAAATATTTTTATTAAAAAAATAAATTTACGAACAACATTAGTATCTTTTAAAAAAAATCGGTAGTGACGTTATTCTCACTCACTTCTGAATCAGTATTAGTCTGATTCTTCCAAGCCATCTTTATCTTCACTATCCGATAGGATATCGTCTTCTGAGCCATCGACAGCATTTGTCGAAAAAGGGAAAAAAATGGGTGTCTTAGAATCGAAGAAATGCGTTTGAAGTGAATTTGAACACCTTCATATAGCAGCTGATACGTAGAATGTGATGCTCAACACAAAATATTTTTGTTTCGACTGTTAGCTGGCCGTCATGAATACAGCAAGATTCCCCCTCCGCCTGTAATTTAATATACATGGCTGTTTATTCCAGTTTTCCCAGTCTATCTTGCGGAAAACTGTTAATTTAGGGCTTAAAGTTAAATAAAGAGATAACTTGGATGTTAAAAAAAGTGTTCAAAAACTCTTAGAACTTTCATTAATAACTCTTGAGGATTTAGCTTTTTATTTTTAGCAAATCTCTCGGAAGAGAATCATGATGATGTTTTGGAGTTGACTGACTTTAGTAAAGATGATCTAAATAAGTGGTTGCCCACCAAGTGGAACAAGAAGTGACGTATACCTCCACGATTTGAGATTAGAGTCTGGAATGTATTCGCATTGATACTGAATGAAATACAAGAACCACTAACAATGTGGAAGGCTGGCACTAAAAATTCTAAGAGTTTATCAATATTCATCACATGTCAATTAGGATATTTTTAGAGCACATAAAGAAAGATTAGTGTGGGAATTAAATGTTCACTATTCGAATCAAGGCTGGAAATAGAATCAGAAAATCCATAATCATAAGATAAGAATCAGAGTGATCAACATAATTTTTGCTAATAAAGATGATTGCAAAACCAATGACAGAACAAACTATTATCTCTTTGCAATTATTTACAAGTTGCAGATGTACAATGAAATGGGGTGATTTGGTGCAGATAATTAGTAGATTAAAATATATTTAACTTTTATATAGTGATTGGGTGACCTGGTGGTCTAGGGGTAATGTGTCGGACTTCTTTGCTGGGGGTCCGGGGTTCAATCCTCGGTCCCGGCACGGGATTATCAGAATTCCAAGCCCTTCCTTCACCTCTTACAAGACGAGTATTAATCACAACTTGTGAATGTGGGGAGTGCCAGGCCTCCACCGTGGTTCGGATCACACGTTAAGATGTAGGTCCTCCATTTCATCTCACAATCACCCTACCATTACACATTAGCGTAAGTGCGTTTAACCCAAACGGGTAGTAAGAAGTGGCGATAATATTAATAATATCACCCGCCTCGGTGGGGTAGTTGGCTAACGCACCAGTCGTGTTGAGCTCGACTGCTGAGGACGGGGAGATCGAGGTTCGAATCTCGGTCGGGTGAACTGGGGGAGGTTTTTCCTAAACGGTTTTCCACTCTCCCTCCACGCAAATGCGAGTTCACTTCCTCTAATTAAACTTTATCAATTCCTAATCCATTATCGTAATTAGTACTTAAAACCGTATAATCCGAAAGGGTAGTAAGACGTGGTGCTAAACATTAATAATAATAATAATAATAATAATATCTAGTGATCAACTTTATTTCAACTTAATTTGATAAGAGCCTTGAACAAACTTTCTAAACTATTTTTTTAAATTTAGATTCTTTTATTTTAAGATATGTCATCAAAATGGTATGTACAAAATATTTGGACATTACAGTAGTGGACAATAGCTATGTGAACAATACTGTAGTGGACAAAATGTTAGTGGACGTGCTAGTAATAGACACAAATTACTATGGACGAAAAGGTATTACGAACAAAAGTGTACCGTGCATGAAATATTAAGTGGATGAATAGTTCTGGACAAATCGCCTGTCAAGTGTTTGTTTATCTAAGTATAACCCAACAATATTAAAATTGAAACTTCAGGCTAGAAAATTTTCTTACGTCGTACTAACTTGTGAAAAAAAAAAGAAGCAAATAATAACATGACTTGGCACATTTAGATTCTGATACTTTGCAAAAAATAAATTAGGAAATAATTTTATACCTGTGCAAAGTGAATTCGCATGTGTAACAAAGTTACTCATTTACCAATTTATAAAATTATTACCATCATACAAAGCTTTGTTAATTGTAATTTCAACTCATGTCGCCGCATCATTTTACAGTTAAATTTCAAACTAGGAAAGAAATTGTTCAATAGTCTCCATTTACGTTTATGTATGTCTGCCATGATTATTATTGGTGGAATGGAACTGAGCCTGGGACTTCCAGATGCCCAGGTCCGAAGCTCCCAAGTTTAAAATTGGCTGTAATAGAAATTGCAACTAACAAAACTTTGTATGGTGGTAATAATTTTATTTTTCACTGATATTTATATATATAAAACCCTATATATATATATAACCCTAGTGGGTAGTGAGACTATATATATATAGTGTTAGGATTATATATATTGTATATATATAACCCCAATGGCTAGTGAGACGCAATATATATATATAGTGTCTCACTACCCATTAGGGTTATATATATAAATATTAGTGAAAAATAAAATATATAACACTATATATAGTGTTAGGGTTATATATATATTGTATATATAACCCTAATGGCTAGTGAGACGCAATATATATGTGTGTGTATATATAAATTGCGTCTCACTAATATATATATAGCGTCTCACTAGCCATTAGGGTTATATGAATATATACTAATTACGCCACTGTGTTAGGTATGAGGATGGTTGAATTTAGAGTAAGTGTACCCTCATTTGTATGGAGGGAGAGTGATAAACCTTTCAGGGAAAACCAACCTCAATACATCCGATCGAAACTCGAACCCGCAGTTATCGGTGGTCAAGCCATTTTATTGTGAGAGTGACGCCTTTGACCATTCTACTACTGAAGAGGGTTAAATATTTGGAGATAAAACAACAGACGATCCCCCATTTGACATGAACTGTTTGTTGTTCGTATACTTGGAGATTGGTTTGCCTCCAAGACTAGACTATAAAAACTTTCTTAAAGAGCCTTTAGCTTGGACTTAATATTTTTAGAACAATATTGTCCTCTTTTCTTCCTTACTCATTTCTTTGGTGTATTCGACCTATTCTTTTGTAAGGTAAAATCACGAATTAAATGGAAGAGGAATGGAATAAAGGCAAGAAATCTGTATAAACTTAATGCTCAACTCCCTGACAATCTTCTTTATCGAGCAGTAGCTTGTATCTTCTCTGAATTACGACTCAATTATTTACGAGTTTATCATGAAAAAAGAGCAAAACTATAATCTTTTTAACTCACTTCGGTGGCCGCATAGTTTAAGTTGCTACTACTACCATAGACTAGACTGCCAAATACTAGGAAATCGAGGTTCGAATCTTGGTCGGATGTACTGAGAGTGATTTTTACTAAATGGGTTTCCACTCTCTCTCCACCCAAATGAGGGTACACTTCCACTAAATTCAAACTTCTTAATCCCTAACACATTAGTGTAATTAGTACTTGAATGAGTAGTAAGATTCTGTTATTAAAAATAAATCAGTTTAGGAAGTTTTCCACTTGTATGTTTACTTCTGAAGTTTGAGAGTATTTAAGTCTTGATTTAGTTTATTCAAAAAATTTTCAGGTTGGTTTGAAAGTGTTTTAATGTAGGCTGGTGGGGATGAGGGGACTAAAATTTACCTTTGGGCCCACAATTACGTGTATTTAAAAAATCTATAGTGAACCAAAATATAGAAACAGCTATCTTCCGATTATGAGGTGTTGAACTGTTTTGTGTATACATATAAAAACAAATATTTATTTAGGGTTATAAGGTAGACCTACACATTGAACATAAACATATCGGAAGCCATTAAAATCTCTTAGGGGTGTGCAAAGCTTCTAAACTTACTTTGACTTGGCTTCCAAACAAATAACAGATTCGACTTCGCTTCGAAGAAAATTTCGGCTTCAACAATTACGATAATAAAATTGCCAACTAAATTACTCAATTTATGGTCAATTATTGTAATTTTGAGCTGTTAAAAATTAATATTCTTATTAAAAAATCTAAAATAATTGAATCATAAGTGTGATAATAACTGTATGTATCAGAATGAAACGAAATATTACAAACATTTGTAAAATAAAACATTTCCCAATTAATTTTAGAGCATAAAGTTTGGTCTGTATAAAATAACAAATACATATTTTTTAAAATCATAACACAACTAGTAAACATATTCGAACTTTGATTCAAATTTGATAATATTTCATAATATATATTATATTTGACTTCACTTCGAATTAAAAAAAAAAAAGTCTTTACACACCCCAACATTTTTTTTTAAAACGAATTGTGTCACATAATCATATTATGGAGATTACTGATAGTCAACTTATTGGAAACCTACTTATGAACACACCACTGACTAGAAAATGAAAAACATATATATTCTAGTTTAATATTATTTATGATATTTGAAAGCCTTAATCAAGACATTAAAACTCATGCTATAATTCTCATAAGAAAACAAAACAAAAAACAAATCAAAGCATGAGTTACAAAAAAAATAAGTTCAGACCCTTGACTATGTCATGAGGTTCAAACCTGTAATTTTAAAACACGTGCTCACACTACGGGAGAAGATGGACTACATAGGATATGGCGATGGTAAATAGAGTGTAGAAGGAGCGGAAAGACGCTGGGGATGAGGAAAACTGGAACCCGTCGGTGACGGCTATCACATATTCGTCCAAGAAGTTTTCCCGCACGGTGGACTTGCGGTCTATTCGGAGATAAGGTCCTCTCTCTCCGGAGACGGGCGGCCAAGATTCTACTCCGGCAGCAGGGGCGGGGGATCTGGAGGAGGGGGAAGCCAAACAACAAATAAATGATACCTTCATTGATTGAATATCTTTCAAGAATTTCCTGAAATGTAATTACAGCTTTTAATTTTAATTTTAAAGTGGTTCATCTAATTCCACTATGCTCACAGCAGATACTAAACAACTATTGATATCACCATGTGAAGAAAATTACATTCTATGTTTGTACTTAAGTATTATTTTATTTATTTTGGTCATAAAAATTGTTTTTCTACTAAAACTTCAAAAATATTGGCCTTTTTTCTCGTGTTCTCTACATTCCCAACACCCATTTACGTTCACAAATATCACATCTGTGACCTCGTTCTTCGCTCCTCCCAAAACAAAAACCGTTCCTGCATCTCTGGCTTTCAAAAGTGACAGCTGAGAGAATAAATAGCTCGTCACTTGTATCTGAGTACATGGCACAATATGCACAGTCAAATATCTACCCAGAGCTAGGGAAAGTTATCAAATAACAATACAATATAAAAGAAAATGAAAAAAATTGAAATACGTTTGTTTTTAAATATAAATGACACCAATTTATATATTTATCTGATTGTCAAAACACTTCCTTCCCCTTTGAAAAAACGTGTATTAATCACAGCTTGTAAAAGTGTGGAATGTCAGGCCTCCACCGTGGTTCGGATCCCACGTTAAACTGTATGTCCTCCGTTTTTCATCTCACAATCACCCTACCATTACACATTAGCGTAAGTGCGTATAGCCCGAACGGGTATTAAGACGCGGTGCTAAATATTATTATTATTATTATTCTTACGGGATCGACCGGTCGTTCGCGATCGACCTTTTGCCGACCCGTGCCATAGAGACTAGGTTTAGATCAACACACGTTTACCCAGTGGCGGCAAAGTTGGTCCACAGATCTACCATCGTGTTGGCAACGGCTAGTTCCGCATCACTCAGGTTCTTGTCATGGTGAGGAAACAGGTATATGAGGTCATCAGAGTGAGCCACACCTTGCGAACACAGGAACAGACAGTTTATAGCTTCCAGATTGCTCAACAGAATCAAATACAGTTAAATTTTCATAGGAAGAGACTTTTGAAATAAAAACATATTTTTTCGAGCTTAACTTTTATAACATTTAACCTTTTTTTTTAGTGACACAGTAGTCCCATTGCTTCTTTGGTGCTGACTGACAGCTGACGGCTTTGAAAAGTTACAAGACCTAATTATGTATCCTTACGCCGAACCATATGATCTACAAAAACATCTGTTTAGCAGCTGTCACTATCTGACAGTCAAAATTTAGGTATATACCTAAATGTTGACTTAAGAAGTCAGCTGTGAGCTGTCAGTCAGCACCAAAAAAGCCAAGGGGGTTACTGTAGTTTATAAGTTTTGTCATTATCACACGTGTCAGCCACAGATCTTATGAATAGATACTTAAGTACGTGAAGGTAGATCTATAGTCCGTTCCACTCTTACTCTGCAGTACAGGTCTTATAGAGCGCGCAGTTGCCAGATCTCACCCATTCGAAACAGATGGAAAACTTTTACATTCAAACTTAGCAAATTATACAAACTTTATACACGCTATGGCAATCAATTTGAAGTTTGGGCTGTCAAAAATTGTGTATTATAGTAAAAGCTAAGACTCAATAATCATAATAATAAAAAATTAATATACACTGGTTTTATAAATTAAAATACTGGTAATTATAAAGGAGAGAGGATTCTTAAATCTATTCAAGGTACATTTAAGTTCTCCATTTATAGTAAATACCATATTAGTTTAAATCTAAAAAATACATTTATGCTTCATCGCTGTCCCAGTGGCTCCATCAATTGTGAAGTAATGTTTAGTTGATGGCCCAGGTAGCTCATAATTTTGAGGATGAGTAGGTTGACTTATGGGTGGAGGAGATGACGCAGGGGACAATGAAGATGATGAAGTTAATCTAATTAAAAATTGCTCCTCGTCATCTTGCAGCTCGTCTGCTTTTCATATGTCATTTTCAATTTTGCTGACGTGATTTATATAATTGAAACCGTTTTCTACAGAAACCTTTTCATACGAGGCAGATATTAAGGAATTAATATCTTTAACCTTAAAACTAACATTGTTCATTTTAATAAATGTTTTTACCTGAACCCACACAATCTCTATAGGGTTAAGTTCACAATAATACGGAGGAAAACGAATGACTTTTCAATCCACCGCCTTCGCCATCTCATCCACATTGTATTTTTCAAATTTGTGTTTGTGTTGCGAAACCAAATAAAGCATTTCCCGTTTCAACATAACGTCATCAACATCAATGTTCTTATGGATAAACCACTTGGCTATTTGAGCTTTACGCCATGATGTGGTCGGGATCGCTTCACACCTTCTGCTGTGACAGGCTGTGTTATCGATTACGATAACAGCTCCTTCAGGCGTATTAGGGGGTAGTTGCAATTTTCTTGCTACCGTTTCCATGATAAATAGTTTTAAAAATTAACACTAAAGACTATGAATCAATAGTAAATAATATATAAAATGATCATCCGATATAAAGGAAAATATATTATAACTAAGAATAAAAGGAAAAAATTAAAATATGTTATGAACAAACGTTTGATACAAATGACGACTAAGCCATCAAACACTCTTAGCACTCTGTAAGCCTACGCCAAAATAATGACCGTAACCCGTAACACAACAATAATGGCTCACAACTGGAGAGAGGCTTCTTGGATGGATGTCAAACGGCTGTGATTTTCTTTTCCAAGAGGACTGTCATCAGTAGGATTCATTGGTGCGAAGCTCAGCAGGGTTATTTGTATGTTTACACGGAATGCTATGCCTGAAGTCTGTGTTTTGACTTTCAGCATCTTACACTTATCTAAATAAATAATATAACGGAGTAAAGTGGCTAAGAGTATGTTCACCTTTATTTTCCTGAAACTATGGAAAATTAACTTGTTAAAATCAACCTAAGATAATTATTTTGTATTAGGTAGATGTACTTTTCGAACACGCTGATTATATCAACACACGACTTACAAACTACCCTAATACTAATAAAACACAACAACCAGTCCCCTAGTCAACAATTTACCAAAGATAAATCTCAGACCAACCCAATATCAGACCTATATCTCAATTGGCTCACGCGCTACCGACTGTTCTAAAGTGTTTAACTAATGCCAGTGAATTCGACCAGGATTCGAACCCGGGACTAATTAGAAACGGTGGCAAAGTGTGAATGCGAGTGTAAAACCTTAAACTGCCCAGCCACCCACCTCTGTGGGTAGCTGGTTTCTTAATTCAAAAGCACGGTGTAATAAAATTTGGAGCTGCATATAAAATGTATTCTCGAATTGTTAACATTGTCTCTCATCTTGTGAATGTGGGGAATGCCAGGCCTACTCCGTGGTTCGGATTCCACGTTAAACTGTAGGTCCTCCATTTCATCTCACAATCACCCTACCATTACACATTAGCGTAAGTAGCGTATAACCCGAACGGGTAGGTAGACGCGGTGCTAATAATACTAATAATAATAATAATAATAATAATAATAATAATAACATTGTCTCGGCAAGTACAATAAAACCATGTTTATTAAACTATAATTACAAACGAAGGCGAGTATAATGAATGTATAAGTGGTTTAACCTTGTATTTTGTTAAACCAATATTATCAATTTTCATGTGGATGGGATGAACTAACGCTTCAGTTCTCACCGTTACAGCTGTATAACATTACTCTGCTCTTCAAGACCGGACAGCGCTTAAAGTGAACTACACCCTCTCCAACTTCAAAACGCTACCACACATAAATGGGGGGTGCTATTGGCCCATAGTTTTTTTCAAAAATAAATTTGAGATTTTCTTATAATTTCTTAAACATAATGTACCTAAGCAAAATTAAAAGAAAAAAAAATTCAAACAAGACAACTTTTTCATGTTTTACTTTAAATATTTCAGGTCGTCTAATGCGTTACAATTTTTTTATAACATTATATAAAAGATATTCCTTTCAAACTTTCCAGGCGTTGTTCATAACTATTATAACAGCCACCATAAAATTACTGGCTTTTCTACACAATTGTAACTAGACTTATGACGTGATACATTTGAAACCTCATGAAACTTTGACACAATGCATATTTCAATATTTTGAAAAAAAAAAGTCATTTAAAAACCTCTATGGCGGTTTAAATTGATTTCACAAGATGCATAAATGTATGTTCATTAATATGCCATGTTTATTTAATAGAAATAACGACGTTCAAATTTAAGATACAAAATGGCAACTCCGCTTGTTAGAAAAAGGACAGCGCTAATGGAGAAACCAATGGGTCGGAAATAGATGGTAATAGTCCACAAGAGCCTGTACTGCAATTTGAGAGTGGAACGGCCTATAATAGCTATTTTAGTTGCCAGATAAGGAAGGCCCTTGCTATGAAAATTAGAGTATATCTATTGCTTTTGTTTGTAACTTATTGTGCCTACACTACAGTCTAAATAGAAGAAAAACTTTTTATTTTTCCTTTATATTCCATGGAGTCAGTCTGCAATCAAGCCATACAAACAGTTGGCGAAGATAGCGCTAACTTACGCGGATAGAGGGTTTCATGTGAGCAGCATAACGAATCCTCCAGACATTAATATCAGTTTTTTTTAGACCAAAGCCGTTAGTTTTCCATTCAAGTAGCTATTCATTTGTCCTCAAGGGACTGGGTTTGATTCCGTTTCAAACCCACAGCTTCACAAATAATCTGGAAGTATCGAGGTTTGAACTCAAGACATCCGGACATATAAAGTCAGGATCCATTACCATTATATCACAGAGGTGGTCTTTACATTTATAAAAGTTATTTATATTCATCTGTAATGTCATGTGACCGGAAACTCACGTTGCATGTATATAATAATATCACTACCTATAAAATGGTACTATTAGTAAACTAAAATGCTATTAATGTATACCGTAAGCCACCTTTCACAACTCGAAGACCAGCATACCGTTTCAGAATCACGCCCATTAGCATATTATACAACTTTTCCGGTAAGATTATTAGACATTACGTTACCAAAGGGTTATTTTTCCACAGAACCGTTTTTCATTTTAACTTCAACTTAATGTTGATATAGTCGTGATATCATGCTTAAAATAGTAAGCAAATGTTATCTATATGGAGTAATCCTCACTAAAAAAGCATAAATAATAGCTTTGGCTATTTGATTCTTAATAATTATTAGATCGATGATGATTTTGTCAGCTTCACGCATCAACATATGCCTTTACGGTTTATCCACAAAAGGATGAGGAAAATAAGTTTATATTATAACGTTATGGAAATAATATCCGTGGAACCAATTTATAGGATTTTAAAAATAGTAACAAAAAAAAAATGAAAAAATTGAATTATAATTGTTCTAAAATAAAATAAAAGTCACCGATTCTTATATTACTGTTGTCAAATGAAGAATATAGAAAACTACATTTCGATGTTATTTATGGTTCGGTCGTAATCTTATAAATAATATCCCTGTTAATCGGTCGGAAGATGGGATCATTTGGAGAGTGGTTGAGAATTAGCCTATGAAAAAAAAAAAAAAAGTCCACCCAACGGGGTTTACACACTAGTCTTATGAATCAGAGCACGCTACTATGTGTTATTTCAGCCGGTATGTCGTGATTATACTTGTTATAAAATAAAACTACTTATGCTTTGAACATCATATATTATTATTAGAATGAGCACCAAAAATGTTAAAAAGAAGCAGGCAAATAGGCATAAAAATTGTGGAATTTAGGCACTTGAGTAGAAAAAAAAAATAGAGTACACAATAGGTAATATAGAATTGATTTTACTGCCTACTTTTTTTTTTAGCACCACGTCTTACTATCCGCTCGGGTTATATGCCAATGTACAAACCCTGATCTCCCTGTCTTTGGTAGTCTGGTACTTTTTTATTACTTACAGAGAATTTACATTTAGCTGTTTCTTTAGAATAACGTTTCACTACTCATTCAGGTAGTATGATTGCTGTACTAATTACGCAAATATGCTAGGACGTAAAGGGAGGAATTTAGATGTAGTGTATCTGCATTTTTGTGGAGAAAGAGAGTGAAAACAACTTAGTCGAAACCACCTGAACCGAGATTCGAACCCCGATATGCCCTTCAACGGTAATCCAGTCTACTGTGACAATGATGCCTTGGTCCATTTAACCACCGAAATGGGTCACTTGATATTATTCACTAGATACTTTCATAGATTCTCAATAGTGAAATGGGTTGTTTATATTTTCAGATATGTTTTTTTATAATTTGAAAATCTGATATCAAGAGTCAAAATTACAAATTTGCCATTTTAGGAAAAGGTAAACTTTTCTTCTTCAACAGCATGTTATTTACTGCCCATATGTCTGTCACTGCTCTCATTGTCTTCCACCCAATTTACGATAGCTGAAAGCTATTTAACAAGTGTCAATTTTCAAACATACTTAAAACAAGTATGCCGTAACTTAAAATTTCTAAGAAACTGGAATCTCTTTCAGCAGAAAATTTATACTACATTAAAAAGTTAGAGGAAAAAGCTGAAATAGGTGCGTTAAGGCACTTTAGGTTCGTCGAGGCGCTTATTCATAAAATAGGCAAAGTCCAAAAGACTAGTCATTCATAGGCACTATAATATTAACATGTTGTAGTCGTCATAACATGAAATGTATATATAGCTTAACTGGCTGTTTTAAGATTTAAAAAAAAGAAAAAAGATAGAAGGCAAATAAACTAAATCTTGTCCCTAGTTATTATGAATACTACATCTACCTCCTGGGAAGGGATAATCAACTTCCTCGCCATAGCCGAACATTGTGAACTGCCCGTCGTAGTTGAAAGAATACAGGTAACTGGGTTGTACTCTGCTGTTCTCCAAGACTGTCCTTAAGGCTGATGCTTTCAGCAGAGACACCCCACAGATCTGTGAACAACACGCTTATAAACATTGTGTGTTAACCTTTATAAGGTGACCTGGTGGTCTGGGGGTAAGGTGTCAGACCTCTGTACTGGGGGTTAGGGGTTCAATCCTCGGTCCTGGCACAGATCTATCTGATTGCCAAACCCTTCCTTCACCTCTAACAAGACGTGTATTAATCACAACTTGTGAATTGTGGGGAATTCCAGGCCTCCACCGTGGTTCGGATCCCACGTTAAACTGTAGGTCCTCCATTTCATCTCACAATCACCCTAACCCTTATACATTAGCGTAAGTACGTATAACCCGAACGGGTAGTAAGATCCTGTGCTAATAATAATAATAATAATAATAATATTTAAAAAGTTTGCCAAAAACCGTTATACTTAAGATTTTGAGATATACTACACTTCGTTTACCCTGAAATCAGCAGTCTTACCGTGATTAAATACACTATGGTTTTATATTATAAGCTGAACCATATGGAACGAAACAAGTTAAGCTTACTGCCTTTGTGGTAAAAGGGTTGTACAAAAAGGTATTTTTTGTCAACCCTAGTAAATATTTAAAAAATGTATATTGGTTTACTTATTAATTATAGAGTTATATTTCTAAATATTTGACCAACAAATTTGGGAGCTATGGATTTAAATTAAGGATGGGAGCTGCTCCTCCTCGAATTCCCTAGGATATTTAAGATTCTAGAATTAGGAAAATTATCAGATTTGAGATAAAAACTTAACACATTTCTTTATTGGAAATTGCATTGCCATTCGATGGTTTAGTCCAACTTAATTCTAGGACAAACTTAAAAACCAGCCTCGTATAGATATTATTTTATCACCGCGTCTTACTACCTTGTCAAGTTTAACACGTATGTATTAATTACGCTGATGAGTTAGGGTCGAGGAAGGTTGAATTTAGAGGAAGTGTAACCTAATTAGCATGGAGAAAGAGTGAAAAACCACTTTGGAAAATCTAGCCTCATTACACAAGACCAAGATTCGATCTTCTACCCCCTGTCGTTGGCATTCCAGTTTATTGTGAGAATTACTCCCTAGACCAAGTAACCGAAGCAGGTCCCTTATAATTAATTAACCATTTAACTTTATTCATCAATATTACAGGGCTATTAATATCTCCAGGTAAAAATTATACAGGCTGTAAAAGGTGACAAAACAAGTCTTTCCACGTTATTACTTAGGGTCAGTGATGTTAAATGGTGGTGCTATGACACGTCAAACTTAGCGCTGTGTGCACCTGTGGCGTAGGCAACACATTCAGCACGCCATGCAAACCGACACATGCACCCCCCCTCCACTCCATCCTGTGACCCACATGATGGTGTCAGAGTAGAAGAGTGGAATTGCACTTATTGCTGTCAGCATGAAGAGACATTCAATGTCTGTGTATTGTCATAATTCACACCATAATCTACTTAATGTGCTGAAGATGGATGATTTTCCTACCCCTGAAGGGATTTAGGTGCCAACTTTGACGTCTTGTAGAGCCACCATTTGGCGCTGTCGAACCCAAGGTCATTACGTGGAAATTCTTGTATTGTCACCCCATACAGTCCGTATAATTTTTCACCTAGAGATATTAATAACCCTGTACAATGAATTATCTTTACAAAAAAAGTTAAAAGTTGGCTACTTTTTATATAATTCAAGAATAAATGAAATAAAGTAACATAGTAAGTTTACAATGTTATTTAAGAATCAGATTCGTATTTTAAATTGGTGGGTAAAATGAGGATTAAAATTTTCATATTAGAATTCGTAAAATAGTTGATTCAATATATCTCTTTTTTTATATATATCTATACTGAACCGACTGATCATATCAGAACACGAGAATTTATACAAGTGAGAGCGAAAGGCCCAAAGATTTGGCCGGGAAAGTTATTTTCATATACCTTCCAGGGTCCTATTACATTTCACAATAGACATGGGACCGACAGCTTTACTTCCCTTCCAAAGGAAGTTGTACTATGGATTTTTATCGCCTAAAAAAATCCACTGATCTCGATTGAGTTTGAACCCACGGGTATTGGGTCCTGAGGCGAACACTTTACCCCAAGATCCCTACGGTCAACTACAAATTATTACATACACATTCAACCATGGCATCCATAACTGCTTTGGGATTCCGAAAGGTCTATTTATACACACACACATATATATATATTTATATGTGAATAATTAAATTTCGGTCATGAACACATTCGCGACGAAATAATACTCATTAAAATTAAATGCTACGGAATAGATTAAAATTTCCTACACCTTAAAAAATATTATACAAATTTAACCGTTATTTGTGTCCTTAACTGTAAGTGACAATGCTGTTTTTATAAAGAGATGAAGGATAATGTTATCGAAATAAAAACTGAAGCTTATTGATTTTTTATTAAGAAGAGTACATACTGTGTCTGTCGAATCTATTATAAATTATAGCAAGATTCTTTGCCCATTGTCTTTGATAAGTCTATTTAAAAGCAGGCAACACAATGGAAACGTGAAAAGATCAAATATAAAGTTCAATTTTAAAGGCTGAATGTTTTAACTCGCCCTACTGACATTATAATGACCTTAATATGACCTTAATAACTCATAGAATAGCAAAGAGAATTTACGGGGGATGTGATAACCTTAAATAATAATTTAACAGCGTTTGGAAGTGATCTTTTTCTTATAGGGCATACATTTTATTACAAGTTTATATAACGACTTTATCAATTGGATATGGATGAGGAGGATTTATAAGTAGGGTAGCAGCATTAGAATTCAGAATGGATGGGAAAACCACAATGATAAATCAAACGTGAACAGAAAAAACTACACTCCGCTGAAATTCTAACCTTGACCTTCTCAACACTAGTATCCCAATCTATCATAAAACTCTGTACAAAGACCACGTGACATACATGTGAGGGAATTAGACATACTATACATTAAAATGTTATTTTATCAATAATTTGCCTTAATAGGAATGGTTTCTAAAACACATGTTAAAGAAGGATTCAAATTTTGAGTAGTGTTTTAGAATAAGTAGGGTTTGCAACAAGGCACTTTTAATTTTGAGTCAAGCTCGATTCGAGTTTGGTTGAAAACGAGTTTTATACGATTAGTATAGACCTACACCTTCCAAGCTCTCAGGATGGATAGGGATTGTCCCAGCAGTTTAGTCTCTACTTGTGCGTACATGGATAGTACAGAAGGCATAATGTTGACAATTAATTAAGTGTTGTTCGGTATATTATTCAATCCATACAGTAAGCTAACTACAATATGTATTCATTTTTGCATAGAATTCCTCACATTACAATAGTTATATTGTCGTAGTAAATACCTACATTATATAAATTCATATGGATTAAAATGTGTCTAAGACAGTACGTTGAAAAATATTAAACTATTCGACTAACAGTGGACACTTCTTAATAACGGACCTTTTTTTTTGTATCCCAGAAGGAGCGCTATTAACTAAATTTTCAAAAACAAATAAATTAACACGAAGCAACCTAAAATAATTATTATAGAAAAAAATGTGCTTTCAGCTTGGGTCTCAACGATTTGTGAAAACCAATTTTCATATCACCAGTAAGAAATCAGAATGTAGTTTTAAGTTAACCGACGTGGTTTAATCTTGGAGAGAGGCATACTACTCTTATTATTATTATTATTATTATTTAGCACCACGTCTTACTACCCGTTCGGCTTATACACTTTAAGTACTAATTACGCTAATGGATCAGGAATTGGGAAGGTTGAATTAGAGGACGTGAACCCGCATTTGCGTGGAGGGGGAGTAGAAAACCATTTAGGAAAAACCATCCCCAGTTCACCCGACCGAGATTCGAACCATGATCTCCCCGTCCTCAGTTGTTGAGCTCAACACGACTAGCGCCATAATATTTTCAAATCCCTCAAATGGCATCCACATAATAATCAAATTACTTTTAATTTTTTTGGTAAGAATAAATCTTTCCAAGTATTCAGAGCAAGCTTGTTAATAAATGAGGGGACTGAATTTGACCTTGAAGGTAGATACTCAAGTTCGAGTCCCGGTCGGGCACACAAAGCGTGTAATTGTGTTATTTTTTTGCCTTCAGTTGTTTTCCATCCTCTTTCCATGTGGGATTTTTACGAATTTACTGTTCAATACTATCATCATATCTACTCAACTAGATTAAATTTTTAAAAATAACTTTGTCAAATCTACAAATAACAAAATAACAATAGTTTTCAAAATAAGCCTAGAAATTTAAAAATTCAATGATTTAATTATAAAAATTCCTTACTACTGTTAATATTTTTCATAACCATTATATTTATTTTAATATAAACACACTATCCAATAACACCAATAAAATTGTATAGCTCTTGTTTAAAAGGTAATAATTTAATAAAAAGTATTGCCCAGTCACGACTGATACAAGGAAGTTATTGCTCCAACCCAAACAAACCCAACTCATCCAATGAAAACATACGTCCACTAGTCCTGGCGTCATCTTGCTGAAGTTACCCAGTTCTCCGTGACCAAAATACTTCTCTGTGAGGGTTTGTACCACCAAACCAGTTGGGTCTTCGATACCTGAAAATAAACAAATTGATCATATCTATTTAAGCTATATAATTGTCTTATTATACTATCCAATATTAATAGAAAATACAATTTTTTTTGCGTAAGATATTGGTAACATTTTACTGTATTACTAGTGTTATTTTATTATATATTAATAACATGTATCAAAAGGGACAGCTTCAGATAACATGACAAGTCGTATGAATACGTGAAAATGTATCTAGTATCTTTTCTAGCTGTCAAATAAAGCCCTTCCTATGTAAAATAAACTTTTCTTTGGTTTCTAATAGGAATAACAGTATCTGGGTTCAAGTGTCATGTGTTTCACTCATGACTATTGAATTAGTGGACAGATTTCAACCAAGTTTTAAACCATAAGTTTATATTTGGAATATAAAGAAGGACAAACATTCTAGGAGCAAGGGTGCCTGAATTAAAAAATAACACAATCATGTCTATGCTTAACCCTCAAGAATAAAGTTTAATTTCACTTACTAATCCGTTTAAAGTATTTTCAGGGTGTTACACAATTAAAAAACAAGTTTGAACTGGGATGAACAAATTTAAAATTAGAAAAAATTATATCCGAGATAGATCAGTAATTTTGGTTACTAAATTTATTTCAGCTGGTTTCTGCATAACTTGTTATCCACAAAAACCTTAATTTGAAGATTATTATGTATTTATTTAGGCTCTGTGACCCATATTTCTTTAGCTTTACGTGCTCAAACGTTTTAAAAACTACGAGTTTGCAAGTTTAATGGTCAAAACCTTGACATGAGACACAGTTTTGATGTAATATAAGGAAAGGATTGTTTTAGTAAGCATTCCAGTATCAAAATGGTAATGCTTCGATGATATGATCAAAATTGAGGTATCATAACTAATTTTTTAAATTTACATTAAAGTGTCGAATACAATTAAAACCTACTTTACTTTTTTATTTTACTTAAAATATTTATTCTTTTCTAATTACATACTCCCTGTATTTAGATTCAAAAACTCAAACACAACTCCTAGTTCTTAACAACCTTAAAAAAGATACGTACCTCCAAAATCAAGAGTATCTCTAGTCAGATTATGGCTGAGGTAGTCAAAATCATTTGTGAGTTTCTTCGTCTGTAAAATGATGTCATAGATATCTGGAAACAAACGGTAGCTAAGAAACCTTATTTGTTTATGTAGTTGAACATTTGAACTAAATAAGTTAACTCCGTCACAATGAAACAAGAGAAAATTTATTAATTTAAATTAAATATCTAAATATAACTGAATAATAATAACACCCATTCCATTAAGTACGTGGACTATGTAAAGCCCAGTTTGTCTAATTGACTATTGGGTGTACTGGGAGTGATTTTTCCTTTATTGTTTCCCACCATCTACAGGCGAAAATTCGGGTATATCTACTCTAAATTCAACCTTCATCACCTCTGCATCATTAAAATAATTAAAATAAATATGGTCTGCATTTATAGTAGAATGGTCTAAGCCATAAATCTCGCAATAGACTGGACTACCAATGGCTGATACCTTGAGGTTCAAATTCTGGTCAGGTGTAATACGGGTGCTTTATCTTAAATATTTTCCCCATTGTTCTTCCACATAGATGAAGGTACATTTGCTCTAAATTCAACCTTCCTCATCCATAGCACACAGTAAGATGGTATAGAAAATATTATATTATGACTACAAAATTGGTAAAATATATTATTTTAAATATAAATTATTTAAATTTATCCAAGAAAATAGTTAAATTTTATTGAAATTAAATTTATCTTATTTATTGATTGATTGAACCATCATTCATTAAACTTTGCAACTACAACTTTATAGAAAATTCCTTCTCCCTAAGCCAGTGTCAGAGTGTATTGATAAACAAACTATTAACCTAAATGCACTCACTGCCCAGTATAAAGCTCCCCTCGTGTTTAGTGATACCTCCCATGAGGGGTACCCTGACGAACCGTCCCTCCTTCAAACTGATCCCTGGATCTTCCCTCAGGAACATGCTGGCTTCTCCTACAGCCTCACTCTGGATCACCACGTGGTTACCTCCGGTGCCTCGTCCGCCTCGCTTCAGATCACTGTACTGTGCATGTGTGAACACAGGTCAACTCTCGAACACACTTGATAGCTTTAGAATCACTGTACTGCGCATGCATGAACATAGGTCAATTCTCAAACACACTTGATATCTTTAGAATCATTGTGCTACGAATGCACGAACATAGGTCAACTCTAAAATACACTTCATATTTTTAGAAATAGTACATTTATGCTTCCACGAGCAATGTTTTCTTACCAAAATCTGTAGAGAAACTTGTAGCTAAACAATAATGTCAATCATTACAAAATATCCTGCGGAGCATCTACCAAGAAATATACGATGCGTATCCAAATGGTCATTGTTTTAATTTTTATTTTGAGAATAGTTAATGCCACCAACATATATAAGATTTATTTCATAAAATCATTTGTTGATAGATTGCATGTTAATAATATATATTTTTAAACAATTATTCGTATTAAAACATATCTAATTTTATCTAAAAAAGGTATTTAATTAAAACCACTCCCACCATATTTTATTTTCAATACAAAGATATTTAGTTTAATTTTTGTTTGAAATACAAGGAAATCCCTGTTATATTTGATATTGCAAGAATACTAGTATCACGTTTGCAGATACATTTGTAAGTTAAGATCGCTTAAATTTACGACCTGCCCTACTACCAAACTATGAGCAAATTTTTATGGTAGCTACTTGTTTCCTAATAGTTGCCACGATAGCTACTCGTTTAATAGAGTAACACCTGACTTTTATTTGATTCTGTGCCGAATTAAGTAAGTAAACATCACCCCTTTATGGTGTATTAAATAAGGCGTAGTTATACTATGTCAAGGGGGGATCATATGTTATACAGCCTGGAAATATCGGGGTATGTTGTGATTACACCAAAGAAGATTTAGATAGTTGTGGATCCCATCCAGAACAAACTCAAAATAGTGCTAACCATATCGTATTTCACTTGCCCCATCTAATCTAAGGGTGGAAGGGTGGTCAGCAGTGAAATATGAAGACTTTAAAAATCATTAGTAAGAAACAATCAAATAAACTTTATCATATAGTTTTTTAATCTTGAAAAGAAAAAAAAGTTTTCAGTAACCTATCCTTAAGTTTTCATCAGAAAACATACACATCATCTTTTAAATCAAGTTTTCAAAACTCTATTATTTATAAACTACCCTCAGATTAATTTTAGGTTGCAAAAATAAAAATAAAATCATATTCACTATGATAAACTATCTACAAATATTCATTTTGAACTAGATATACAAGGCTACGAGCGTATAAACCGAACGGGTAGAAAGACGCGGTGCTATATATTAATAAAATAAAAGGCTATTTTTGAAAATCTAAAAATTTTCTAAAATTTGTTTTAAGTAAACTATTTTTATAATAATATATTTTAGAAAAATAGAAATACAATTTTTTTTTCATATTTAATGCACCGGAGATAACAAATTTAAACAAAATCATTTAAGTGCGTTTCAAAAAATTAGTTTTTCAAACATCAGTCCATCTATACTACTTTCAATTAAAAAAAATTATCCAATGTATAGCATTATATAATGTATATTATAAAAAAATGGCCAGATATCCCCTTTTTTGAACCAAATTATTCAAGCCATTTCTTAAAAAGCTCAAATGTCATTAGTAAATTAACCTTGAAAGAATTTTGTTTCCTGTAACTCAAGTATATAGTTTTATTTATTTTATAAAACATTCCCCAGAGATACATTTTAAACAAAATTGTTAAAGACAATTTTCTAAATAATTCAAATTTTCAAAAATCACTCATCAGTAAACTAACCTTAATAGTCCAGTACAAATAAATACTCATTATCAGGCAAGATGAGCGAAAAATGGAATATCAAGCTGAAAATTTTTGTGCATATAAAAATCATATCATGGAACACAAAACCGTTGAGTTCCACAAAATTCTAGTAGCGCTAAATCCACTATGGTGGGAAACAGGCCGACATTTTGAATGTTTGCTTTCTCAATGTTAGCGGCTATATTAAAGGTGCTAGAAAGATGCGGTTTGAGTAAAAATGAATGTTATATTGTTGGTAAATTTATCATGGGATGGTTTTAACATTTTATTATAGTATATAACCAGTCAGTTTAATGTTACACTATACCTAGTGGAAAGCTAAATAAATATTTTCCAAAGCTATCTTCTTTTATTATAAGGAATTGGATCAAAAAAGTTTCATTTAAAAGTTATAGATCGCTAAAAATTAAGTATGAATACTTATATTTAGGAAAGTAATGGAGTGTAGGATGTGTGTAAAATGTGAATAAAACAAATTCAGTCTGGTCGAGCAGTAGACAACGATTAGGACGTAGTACGTAGCTTATAGCTAAGTTTTTCATTACTGAAGCTTATCATAAATACAGAATAGTGTTATAAAAATTGATATTTTCCCTACTAACCAATGAATGATTCAACCAGAGCATCCGCTTGGCTGCTAGGAGGCGTATTGGTGGTCACGGCAGCGCTTCAGCGGTGACTTCCTGCTGAGGTCCCCTCTTCAGTCTCTTCCATGGTATCCTCGCTTTCTTCTTCCCCAACATAGCTTGCTTTTTTTACAGTTGCTATCCACTTCACCCCAAATGCCACAAATACCGGTTCATGCAGAGGAGACCCATTACGACGACATTCACAATTACAGTTGGCTTAGCAATTATAAAATATAAGTCGAAGCAGACACTCTGGGGCAGGTGGTAATGTGGTTGGTACTGGTGAAAGGTATCCACCTTTATTTTTCCAACCCCATGTAGTAGGGAGGATAGCCACGCTTGCCACGTCTGAACCTGGTGTAAAGCTAGCAAGCTCCGCTGTCTTTCTGCAGCAGATGTTGGTGGTAAGAATGACAGGTCAAACTTTGCGCTTATGGGCTGCTTAACTATTGCGCCATTGTAAAGTTTGTATCTTGTCTTGTCTAGGCCATCGTTAACGTTAACCACGAATAATACAATTTTCTCCTCCCAAAGCCATAATGATGGCAGAGGCTGCCCTTTCGTTGAAAATAAGCAAGTCTTCCTCGAGTTTCTTCTCCTACTTCAAAAGAGTCCGTCCGTTTTCCCTTCTTGAACATTGAAGAGGTTGTATCACATCCCGTTATTTCATAAAGAAATAAAATATTTCCCATCATATCTCCTAGAGCTTGCTGAAGGTTTTTACTGTTGAATATTTTTCTTTGGCGCATTTGTGAACCTGGAACAACAAAGCCGACATATGAAGTCTGGTCTGAAATAGCAATTAGTAACACAACAACAACAACAACTGATCGTAAGTCTTCGAGTGATAGATTGACGGCTCTGTTTAAGATCATGGTGTCTGCGTCAGCGGGAGCTTGAAATACATAATTGCTGGCCGATCTTAGCTCATCAGCGAGAAGATCTATGAAACTCGACTTGTTTGAAGAATTCGAAAGTAATGCGTGTTGCAATGCATCTTCTATCGTCGTAGGACTCTCAGCAATCTCCACTGATGTGTTCTTTGACCGTATCACATATTGGATATCTTTAGTACTGGCTCCAGAATTGTATCAATTGAATACGATATTACTACTAGTGCCATAGTTCTTGATTATGAAATCAACGCAGTGGCAACACATTTGAGAGAACGTAGATAATTTTGGCCAAACTATTCTGTGAAGAAACTCCCTTCTGGTTATAACGTAATTAGATCTTTGTAATAAGCTCTCACTCAAAGGAACCACTAACCTCAAGCAAAACAGCAAGAGAAGACTTAGTTCCTTTTGGAACTATCAGGTCATTTAAAAGAGAAGGGACATGATGATAAAGTTCATGTTTTAAGCATAGCTCGAGCTACTCTTCCGTTCTAACAACACAAATAATACGGTAGAAAAGGTGCTTGGGATTTACTACCACATTCTATCCATCATTCTTTACAGTTCTGCTGATGACTGCCAGATTCTTTACTTTGTTTTTGCACTGAAGGTGGGCCTGTGTGAATAATTTTTCTACGATAAATTTCATTGAGGTAGTGCCTATATTCATAGCCACATCACATTTCATATATGAATCCCCTATTACACTGTTGCTTATCTGCATTATCCTGAGTCTGGCGAGAATCTCTCAACTCCACTTGTTGATAAGATTTTACCGGGGAAACTTTACCAAATGATTCTATTGCTTCTGTCACTTGAGTACATACTGGTATTGAATTCACCCAGCAAGACAAGGAGGGAACTGTCACCCCACATCCATGGGTCAATCCTCTTTGAACCTTCAGTGATCGCATTAGCACCATCTAGTGCACTAGTGTTAGTTTGCACTCCTCTGGTACATTAGGGTACATATATAAGCCTACTAAATAGAGGATAGCAATCGCGGTGATATCATCCCTTTGTATAAACTAGATCTATTGCAAAGTTTATTCTTGAAATAACAATTTGTTCCCAATAATCGACTAGTTTTGCGCACAACCCTGCAACGTTCTTTAGTTAAACTCCAAAGTTATTGCCTCTCTGAAGACTGGTTTTCGATTGGGATACTTCTTATTAACAACCGTGAGTTCCCCACAAAGCAGACCATTTTGTATTGAAATTAAAGCTTGAATCCACTCTTCTAAGATACTGGCCAGATTTTTCCACCCGGTGCGTGTTTTTCACCCTTCAAGTGTAATCCTTTTTACAATTACTATGCAGATTCACTGATTCTTCCCCTACAAATAGATTATGAATTCCATCTTTTAGTAACACATTAATTCTCCTAATATTTTCTAGACCAGCTTTCACCTCAATAGACTTGTCAGCCTCTTTGAATTTACTCTTTAAAATAACATACTATTCACATTCCACTGCAACGTATTCAACATAAAAACTCAGAAAGATTTATTAACACGCGCTTCAATCTTAACACCCGTAAAACTAGTGCTAAACAGATTGTAATCTACCAAAAACAAAACTGCAACACCCGACTAAGTGACGCGTCTATACCTGCACGTGTTCACTGAGTGCCAAATAAACCGAGCGCTGGGAACAGGCCACGTTTTGTAAGGCTGCCATTTCTGGTTCTCATGTTTAACTACACAAATGTAAATGTAATTTGTACCCCTCCACAACTTTTGCTTTAAACATTCTTTGGTTCTATCTTTCTTTATAATAAAAAAACAACAGCTTTTAACCAAATTTTTGTCTTCTTCTCGGAACCATACAATAGGAAACAGCCTGTACGGTGTGATAAAAATGTGTCATGAACACATAGTATACATTATTCGTATCATCAGTTATGTAATTAATGTTTCTATGCAAATTTGATCTTTATATCATGTTTTGTTCACTCACTAGACGCGAAAAAGTAAAAATCCAATATTGTGGCCTATTTAACGCCATTGTGGATCCAGCCCGGCCAGGATTTTTTTGGGACTCAACGGATTATTATTACAGGATGATAGTTATGTAAGTTCGAAAATTTCCGGCTTGATATTCCGTTTTCCCACCTTAACACGCTTTTGTACTGGACTATAAATGAATTTTATCTCAAAATAACGTACACAGTTCTATTTAGAAGTTAAATATCGCCCTAGACCTTCATTTAAAACCAAATCATAAGATACATTTCCGAAAAAATTTGGGATTAAAAAATATCCCTCATTAGTAAACAGCCTTTAATTCAAGGATTATGGTCAAAATCAAAAAATCTCCCACCTCAACCTACACTAGTGGAATAATACAATGAGGAAAGGGTCCGCTTTCTTAATATAGGATGAGAGGTGCCATGAGATAAAATAAGTATTAAAAAAATATTTACATTAAAGGGTTTTGGTCAAAATAAATAAAAAATTGATTCAGTATATACGTTTAGTTTAAATGTCTACGTTTAATAATGCAACAAATTCTTATATATTCCTAATGAGAAATGTGAAATTTGACTAGGATTTTTTCTTTTGAAAGTTTCTCATCAAATTAAACTCTGATCATTATTCAAGAACTGTCGAGATTATTACATACATATCCAATCACGCTGTTCCCTTACAGGGTAGGCAAGAAACCGTGCATACAGCTCAAAACACAACTCCATACTTAATCCATCCTCACTAACATTCTTCACACTTCCTTAATTGCATACTCCCTTCGCTTCAACAACCCCTACGTCTTACATGGCTTACCACTTCCATTTGATCCACACACTCTAAATTTATATATTTACTTCGTCACTCGATCCACACTCATCCTCTAAACATGTCCAAACTAACGTAAGAGACTTCTTTCACATTCATCTACACATTTAACAACATTTTGCATGCCCTAACCCTTCATTTTGATCCACAAACTCTACCTTCATCTATTTACTTCGTCACTAGATCCATCCTCATCCTCTAAACATGACCAAACCAATGTAGGACTCTTATTTAACATTGACCTATTGGATTACCTTTCAAACAAAGCTCTTCAGCACCCATTCATTGGTGACTATGTCCATACTAGCTTCTCCACATACATTTCTTAGATATCTCACTCCAACCGCACTCATCTTGCTCTTGTGTTTATCCTGACAAACCCAAACTTCACATATTGAACATAGCAAATTAAACCAAATGCATCTTCTTGATGAAAGTCATATTTATTTTAGAAGAAAAAGGTTTATTGTTGTAAAAAAAAATGAAAAATGGTAGAAATTGCTAGCCTTGACTCGCATCCTCTTCCATACCACCTTGAATCCTCCTAAACACACCTACCAAGAAGTTTGAGTGAGCATTGAGAAGATCATGAGCGTTGACGTTCCTGAGACACTGCGCCAGTTGAGACAGATCCCTGTGCGAACAGTTGGCAGTGTTGGCGATGCTGCGCGCGTGCGTCACAGGGTCAGGGTCCATCACCCAGGTACCAAACGCTGTCCCGCTCTGCGCTATCACTCGTGTGAACAGACCTGACAAAATGTTTTACTCTGATAAGTGTGTATTTGGTATATCCTCTTTAAAAACATTGAGCGGAAGGTGTGATATTGTTTGGTTTAAAAATAAAAAGTTTAACTCTATGTGTGTGGGCGCCTGTATTTATCTCCGTATTTACGTAAATTCTAAAAATATTCTATTGGTGGCTTTTTTAAGCGGATGAGATTCATTTATATATTTAAATCAGCAAGAAATTGATTTAAAATTATTTATAAAACATAACAACGCATATCAGAAGCTCTACAATATTATCAGGGCAGTGATACACACAAGAAAAAACCCAAATAGCACAAATAATGTTAGTAAAAACTTGAAACATATGAGGTATACAGAATATAAAGTATAATCTACGATTTAAAAAGAGTTTCGATTTGATGTTAAAGAGTTGTATAGTTAACAAATTATCAATACTTAAAACTGGAGAATAAGGAGAGATTTCTGATAAGGTGACTCGCCTCTTTACCTCACAAAATATATTTACGTTAAAAAAATTAATATTCCCTGAGATACCAGTGAAACAATCTTTAATATAAAAGCCACGCCATGTCTGTCTGGTTTTCCTTCCAGAGTTTTTTTTTTTCATATTTCGTTCTGAGTGAGAATGTTTACATTCGGCATAGAGTTTCCCGAGAACCCGAGAATGATGTGAAAAATTCTAAACTTGAATTTTTTTAAGAAGGGCCAAATCTGTAGACCCGAAAATTCCCCATGTTTACCTTATGGGCCAAAAAATCCAGTTTGTTCGATCGCACTGGAACTCGGTTTTTAGGGATTTCACTAACACTGCTAAACACATCCTGGTTGTAATATTTTTCGAAATTCTAGTCAGTACCCCTAAATCAATACCTAAATTGTATCATAAATTTATAAAAATTTTATTTTCCGTTTAATTTTCAATAAATATTATATTTATGGTTTTTCAAAGCTGGTAAACAAGATTCCGTCATTGGTTTTAGAGATTTCAATCAACTGACCCTCAATAAATTGGTACCCAGATGGAAGATAGGAAAGGCGTATAGTTAGAAAAAACATTCAGGGAAGTTAGAACACTAAATTTGCCAGGAATGCAGAGGGAACACTCTAAATAATAAAATAAGTGTTAAATATTTTATCTTTACAAGTGGTCGATGGTAAAATGGGAGTGTGAGTTTTCAAATTGGAAAAATTAACAGAGTAAGCTATTTATCACTGTGGTAAAATATTGAAATCGATCCGACAGTTGTGATGATTACCCCAAACCTTAATGAAGGTAAAACCATTTGATTAAATACAAAGTTTTAAGCCTAAGTAACCAGAAAAAGTTGACAATCTAAGATTCTAAATTTCGGTATAGGAAATTTTCGGGGCTGGAAATTTCAAAAAATATAATTATTAACCACCTATCAGTGAATTAAATTTTTAAAATTTTGAGATATGGTAAAGAGACCACACCAAAAGACAAACATTTGAAAAATTTGAAATTATAAAATGGGAGAAGAAAAGAAATTTCCAAAATTATATAAAAAAACACTTTTAATATTTTATAAATTGAAATTTCACAAATAACTAGAAAAGTATGATAGTTTTTTATTTTATTTTAAAATTAAAATCTTTGTTAAGCCAAAACAAAGAATTTCAAAAATTAATACGGTGTAGGGCGAAAACAATTAGACGATCTATGTCGAGGAAAGTGATAGACAACCTGCTGAGGTTACACTGACGTCCGATAAGGCTCACCTGAGTGACATTATCTTCAAAAAATGAAAAAGTATAACATATAGGTTGTTTTTATTTAGCTAGTGAATAGTTACTTTTCAATTAAAGTGTTAGTTTTCAAGTTTATAGTCTTCTAATTGTTTCGGCCCCAAGCTGTATAGAAAAATACTAAATGCGGTAAAATTTGAAATACTTGCAGGCCATTAAGAAGACCGTAAGATCAAATAATCAAAAAACAGTGAAAATTTTAATTTTAAAATTGGTTCCAAGAAATGGTACCTCGAAATTCTCCAACCCAATAGCTTACTTCAATTAATTAAAATGTACCTTTATCAAGATATTAAATCTATATTAATAAAATTAAGAGTGTTTGGCTGACTGTCATGAGTATCACGCGATATCTACCGGATGCAAAAAGCTGAATTTTAAAATTAGTATGTTCTGTACAAAAATATTTGCACCTTGAAGCTGGAATTTTAAAATTTATTAGCTTTTATAAAAATGTATTTATTGGGTCCTAAGAACTAAATTGAAGAGATTTTTTTTTCTGTTTGTTTGAAGTAAATAAAAGTATTGCCTGTAACTACCCGATGAATTGCGTGGCTACCCAGGGAAACGACGGATACTTATGATATTATTAATAAAACTAGCGCTCGGCAACTTAGTTTAGTTGTTTTATTTTGGTTCTTAAAGTGTGTTTGTGATTAAAAATAAATATTAATTTATAAACAAAATATATAGGCTACTTGAAATTATTTGATTAAAATATTTCAAAGTTTTTCTAACTCACACATTCATGAAGAAGCATTACAAAGAACATTTAAACAAATCAAACATAGATCTTAGTCCTATAGGTATCAAACTACAACGAAAGTAACAACATATAAGTAAAAGTGTTGGTATTAGATTCCCTTTACGGGCACCACCCCTCTAATGTATTACCTTCTTGCACCCTGGGGCTAACCATAAGAAGCGTAACAGCTGCCCCTCCGGCGCTTTGACCCAATATGGTGACCTTGGAAGGATCACCTCCGAAAAGGTGGATGTGATCCTTCACCCAATGAAGGGCCAACAGAATGTCGAGCAGTCCCACGTTACCAGGGATGTCTTCTGTCTGCAGGCTCAGGAAGCCTAAGATAAGGACCAATATTACAACCAGAGAGAAAGATTGTCCACAGTGGTGGCTTGCGACCTATTAAATAAATGAGGGGATTGGGTTAGGGGAAGAGGTATCTAGTATCTAGTATCTAGTATCTAGTACATATATACATTGGGCCGATATCGGATCTTAAATAATTCATAATGTCCTTAAAGTTTCGTTCTAGTGTGAGAGGTAATATATTAATATAATAAAATGAACCATCAGACGCATAAAGTAATACCTTTACACTATACAGGCAGAGAGGGTAAGCCTCATGTCGCGTCCAGGTCTAAGCAGTCACCACGGAAACCAGCACATCTCAAACCCACGAGCTTCTAACCCCAAACCGGCCCTATTTCCTCCACCAACCCCCACCCCCCACCACCCACCTGATACAGACACAGTATGCAATGTTCCAACCTCAAGCACTAGTCGTGATCAGCAGTTGAAATCTCGACGGGGCCACATTATATCAGGATCATAATAATAATGTCATTTATTTATCTGGCGAAGTTATGGCGTTAGCTTTCTCTTTCACTTAACCAGTGTTGAATACAACATACACTATTACATTTATTGAAAAATAAATTAATTTTAATATATGATGATTAAAACAAGTAGAAAAATATTGGCACGCTCATTCATACCCTCATTTAAAGCTCAAGTAGTTTCAAGAACCCAGTTTGGCTTGTTAGACAATATAGATTGTTTAGCCGCACGCTTGAAGGGAATTTTAGATATTAGGTTAAGAGTCGAGTTATCTAGTTTGTTCCAAGCCTGTGATGCCAGGACAGTAAAATAACGAGCATATGTTTGAGATCTGTGTATGGGAATAGACATCCGTAGAGTGGATTCTGATCTAGTAGCACGGGTGTGTTTATCTTTCAGAAATAGGAACCGTGAGGATTGGTATTGAGGCTGAGATGTTAAGGCCCTAATGACCTCAGTGTGTCGATGGGCCTCTAAACACCAATAATTTAAAATAGTATTGAGGCTAAGATGTTGATAATATTTGGTGAAGCGATACTAATAATTCTAACCTTTGCCTTCCATTTATTCTTAACCAACCCAGTTTATTAAAATATTTTAAAATATGGTTATGTAGTTTTGAGCTGAATATGTATCGAACACATGTGTTTTGTAGTCGTTATGCTAGACCATCTCATTAAGTCATTGTATACTACGTCACAGTGGTCAAAGTGCGGTATTAATAAGCTCTGGACAAGGATAGTTCGAACATTTTCTGGGAGAAAATTCTTCCACCTCCTCAGTGAATGTAAGCAGGAATACACCTTCTTGCAAATCGAAGTTACCTGATCTGTCAAATTAAGATTTTCATCAATAATCAGGCCAAGTTTTTTAGTAATGGTTCTCAGTTGTACTGTGGCTACTCCTAATCGTATGTCAGTCAGTCAGCAGGGAATGGTATATATATATATATGTAATAATGGCTTGAGTTTTACCAGGTTTCAATATAAGTCCTTTTTTTTTTCAGACTAAGATTTTATTGCAGCTAGGTCAATATTTATTTGTTGTAGGGTTGTATTTATTGAAGAACGGTCAGTGGAAATATATATTTGAAGGTTGTCAGCATACATGTGATTTACAGTATGACATTGAGGAAGTGATATCNATTGCAGCTAGGTCAATATTTATTTGTTGTAGGGTTGTATTTATTGAAGAACGGTCAGTGGAAATATATATTTGAAGGTTGTCAGCATACATGTGATTTACAGTATGACATTGAGGAAGTGATATCGTTCACATATAGAGAAAAAAAAAGCTGTGGCCCTAAAACTGAGCCTTGTGGAACACCAGCCTCAAATGGGCGCCATGTTGAGAATGTGTTGCCTATTATATCACTTTACAGGCGACCATGCAAATATGATCTCATCCGCTGTATACTGCCTGGAGAGAAATTAAATAATACATGCAATCTTGCTAATAGAATATTAAAATACACGGTATTAAAAGCTTTTGAAAAGTCTAATAATATAAGAAGATTTAACTCGCGCGTATCCATGGCTAGTCTAATATCGTATGTGGCATTTATCAACGCGGTACATGTACTATGATGTGATCTGAATCCTGATTGATAGGCAGTTAACAAATCGTGTTTGTTAATGTGTCGGTAAATTGGTTGATGCACTAGGAATTCTAGTGCCTTAGAAAGGGACGGAAATATAATTACAGGTCTAAAGTCATGTAAATCTTTTGCTATCCCTTTTTTAGGTAGGTACTGGCTTAGTAAGTGCGAGTTTCCACAGTGAGGGATACTGTCCGGTCATGAGTGATAAGTTGAATAAGTCAGTTATTGTTGATATAACATTTCTTAAAATTGTTTGTATTAACAATATTGAAATTTTGTCTATTCCCTGTGCTTTCGACTTTATTCTAATTATTGATTTGTATACTTCACGATGAGTCAAATATGCGAAGTAAAAAGTACTGTCATCATTATAGTTATTATTATGATTATTTGCATTGGAGGAATAAATGTAATTTACAATTTGTATTCTAGTGATATTGTTAGTTAAATTAGGAATACAAAGAAACTCTTCATTGAGTTAATTGGTACTGATGTGCATTTGGTTGCTTTTGGGTAGTGTATGTCCCATTCCCATCCTCCGCAGTTCCCTCCATAGTTTTTTGGGTGCCGGGCTAGTATTTGAGAGTGAAAGTGAGTGTCGTCGTGACTTAACCTTTGGGTTACTTTAGTATTAGAATTGGTCGAAGATTTTTAGGAGGGCGTGGATATGTAACTCTAGGATGTTTAGGATTAATAAGTTACAGTTAGTTTTGTCACAGGAAAGTTACGTAAGGTTACTACTTATAGGCCTTCAAACTGTTCGTGCATGGTACATATTATCCAGTAATTGTTTGAAAGATGTACCCAACTAGCTCATTAATTCACTTCCGTGACTTTCTATGATTTCTGTGTTCAAACCACTGTCCAAAGGTACGGTTCCTCGTAACAACAAACAAAACGTTTATTGAAATCACAGCCAAGAGTAGGAGTTGGTAGTAACATAGAGCCATAAAATAATGTGTTTGGAAACTAAGGTGTAAGTGGAGAGGAGATTTTTTTTTATCAAATACTAAAAACAAACAAATAATTCCCATTAGAAGTGATTTTTTTTCGGTTGAACCCAGGGGGTGGGGATTTATTCTTAATGTACTTTGGTCAACAGATGACCCGCCATTAGTGATACATCCAACCACCATATACGAATCGTAATAAGTATTTATCCCATTCGTTTCTCTAATTACAAGAATTAAAATTAAAGTGTAGTTCGTGAAGGTTTTAAAAATAAGTGACACTGAGTTAATGACATTGTAATTTTTAAATCATACCCATATGTTCATTTTTTTATTTTTCAATCGCCCTTTATTCCCGCCGTCAACATACTTATACTATTCTTAATCTACCTTTTAATTACCCTCTTTACCTCCACTTTCCTACTATTCTCCTCCCATTATCTTCATTTAATTCCCCTTAACCTTCCTTTACCAACATTTAGCTCGCCTTTACTTTCCTTTACTTCTATTTAACTTCCTTAACATTCTTTATCTCTATTTACCTTCCTTTACCTCCATTTAACACGCCGCTATCTCCATCTACTCTTTACGACCACTACCTCACCCCACAAAGCACAACAAAGAACACAGCAGCTATGGAATGTGTGGCCATTGAATACAGACAGACAGTTACGATATGAATCTGATAGAGGATGACTCAGGACGTACACTGTCACCCATCCAGTGCTCTTTTTTCAACCTTCCCCGATCGGTCATTGGGTGTTATTCTCACCCAAAGGTCCCAGCCTGTACTGCGGCACCACCAGCACCACGTCTCTGTCTACGAGGAACTCCGGTCTGAAGTCTCTTGCCGAACCGACCCTGAAGGAACCTCCATGGATGTAGAACAAGACCGGAAAACCGGAGGCGTTGTTCGTCCCCAACTGTAACTTACAACTCTGTCACAGCATCGGCTCATAATGTAAATTTAAAAGTTACCGGCCTTTTCGTGTCACTTAGTTGTCACAGCTTAAATATTTTATATTATTTTCGGGTGCCGATAATATATTTTATACCAAACAAATATTACAATTATTTATTTTTATTTATTTACTAAACCACTTTATACAATATCATTGAGGACATCTAGTTTTTGCAAACCGTGTTTTCATGAAACATGTAAGAAATTCCCATTTAAAGCACAAAAACTGGTTTCTAGTTCAAAGTAGATTCAGAGCTCACAAAATGAATCAATATATATAATTACAAGTTTTCGGATGAATTTTCGTATTTTTAAACCAAATTTGCGTTTATTATGCAATAGATTACGTAAATGAAGTAGGCGGTAAGTATCTGTTAGGATTTTTTTAAATAAAAGTTTCTTAATTTCATTGCTAGTCAAACCTGGGACCTTTAGATCATCCCCCAGGGGACTGGCCACCATACCACAATGTCGGTTATGATGTATATAAAATACTTACCTGTAAACTATTTTTCCTAACCATAAACTCGTTACTAAGAGCTTGTAAGCAGTATGTTAAAGAAATAGAAACGAAAACTATAGCTAGAACACTTTGGATAAAACCTTATCTACCAATTCAAAAATAAAAGTTTTCACCACATCCTATTACCCAACCTATTCGGGCTTTACGCATATATATTAATTACGCTAATTTTGTATATATGAGGAAAGTCTAAGGAGGTGTACCTGCATTTGCACGAAGGGTGGGTGGGGAACAATCTAGTAAAAACATCCTTGCTACGCTCAACTTGTATTCGAACTCCCCATCTTCGACGGTCCAGCCTATTCCAAAGAGTGACACCTCAGACCATGCAACCAACGTTACGAGTAGTTTAAAACATATTAAACCTACTTGGTGACCTGGCGGTCTAGGAGGTAAGGTGTCTGACTTCTGTGCTGGGGGTCCGGGGTGTAATCCTCGGTCCCGGAACAGACTTATCTGATTGCCAAACCCTTCCTTCACCTCTGACAAGACGTGTATTAATCACGACTTGTGAATGTGTGGAAGGCCAGGCCTCCACCATGGTTCGGATCCCACGTTAAACTGTAGGTCCTCCATTTCATCTAACACTCACCCTACCATTACACATTAGCGTAAGTGCGTATAACCCGGATGGGTAGTGAGACGTGGTGCTAATAAAATAATAATAACAATAAATCTACCTTCATGTATTAATACGGCAAACATTGATTTTTAATGGGTATGTTTAAGATTTTAGAAGAAAGTAACATATCTTAAGGGATGGTGATGAGTAAGATAACATAAAGTGCGCCCACATTAGTGGAGAGAGGGCATGGTAAATCAACTTGATAATTCAGTGGAAAGCCTACGTCAGAACCTAGAACTTGTAATCCAGCCTATTGTCATTTTGACTTTTTATACGGTGGGGCCACCTTTGGGGGTCAAGGCTTGGTGAACCTAAGCAGTCAAAGAAATGTCACACTTAGACACTAATATGAGACATATTAAAAGAGGGAAGAAAATGACTATTTAACCCTGTGAGTCTACTAGTTTACCTGCTGATAACAATTCCCCTCTTCCCTTTTTACGAGTTTACACAATCACTATACATTAGGAGCCTGGACAACATTGACTTTCTTTTCTTTTTAAAATCTACCAAACCCTTCCTTCACCTCTGACAAGACATCTTGTGAATGTGGGGAATGCCAGGCCACCACCGTGGTTCGGATCCCACGACTAAACTGTAGGTCCACCATTTTATCTCACAATCACCCTACCATTACACATTAGCGTAAGTGCGTAAAGCCCGAATGAGTAATAAGACGCGGTACTACTACTACTACTACTACTACTACTAAAAATAATATTATAATTACAATAATAATAATAATCATCTTTGACACTGTATGACTATTTTTAGAATTATTTAAGAATTTATGGCCTTTTTTTTTCAATTTTCTATCTTTAAAACTCGCTGAATAAAACGTGAACTCATAAACATTATAAAGTCTATCTTGACCTGCTGTGACGTCACAGATAGCCAAGTTCTTGATTACATAATATCCCTTTTATCGCCTTGGAAGGTTCTTCAAATTGAAACCGTCCTCACCTGAGGCGTGTAGACGTTGATGTGTAGGCAGTCTTCTAGCGGCCCCGTGTCGAAGGCGTCTGAAGGCTCGTCGGTAGAATCGGCGCTGGAGGTTGGGCACCGCCTGTTGAACTTGGTGGCGTCCAGAGTCTCGTTCCATGGCAGCGCCGCCTCAGGGGGCTATAAGGGAGGGGGGGCGAGGATATAGTAAAAGATTAGAACGTATTATTATACCTTTAGTTTTTACTACAGTATTCAAACATATGCCTTTTTTAAATACCGCGCTAGATTAGAACATTCACGACTTAAAGGACTCACCTCAGACCACGGATAACACCTAAATAAGGTAGGAAATAAGATCTAACCAATCATCGCATCATGGTAAGGTTTGCTGTATTATACTTTAAAAAATCATTGGACTGAGATTAGTGAAACAGTGTTATTATCTTTTTTTAACCACAACAAAATTGAATATTTGTTTAGCACCGCGTTTTACTACCCATTTGGATTATACGCCTACGTAAATATTACACTGATGGGTTAATAATTATGAAAGTTTAATTCAAATAAAGTGCACCCGTATTTGCGTGAAGGGAGAATGGGAAAACCATTTAGGAAAAACCACTCCCTGTGAATCTAGCCCGGATCAAACTCCAATCTTCTCGTCTTTGGAAGTCTAGTCTAACATGAGAGAGAGCCTTAGACCATGTGGCCACCAAAGTGGGTTTTTAAAACGTGTTAATACCAACATACTATTTCAGGAATCCACACTGTTAGACACGCGGGCAAAGACGTCAGTCTCATCTAGTCTGGTTTATCAGTAAAGTGATGGTTGGACCAGGTATAGGGAGATCTGTTTTTAACTGTTTTATACTCTCCATCCATGCAAAGGCGTGTACATTTTATCCGAATTATACCTTAACCCATCCGTACCCCATTTGTACAACTATGTGGATAATCCTGATGGGTATTGAGCAGAGAAGCGCGTACATATTTTTTTAAAGGCTTCTTAATAACCGTTTTGGGCACGTAAATAAATAAACAATTTAGATTGTTTAGGTGAAGGTATTGGGCTTAGTTATTGTGTTTTATAAGCAACCAAACAAATAACTTAGACTAATCTTAAAGCTTCACAAATACTTAATATATCGGCATTTACTTGTGTCTAGATGTTTAGAATAGTCTGCCAAAAAATAGAGGTCCTAGGTTCGATTTCAGGTGGTGTTTGGGAAGATATTTATTATTTATATAGGCAATCGTTTTGCTACTTTATTTAATTTTTTGTCCCCACATGTCATCACCCTTTAGGTTTATAATTATATTTATGTGAAATAATTAATAATTTTGCTAATGTATCATGGATGAGAAAGGTTGATTTTAGATTAAGTGTACCCGAATCTATGTGGAGGGAATGTGGAAAACATTTTAGGAGAATAAAAACACACTCGGTTAACATAACATGAATTGAAACCATGATCGCCCCGTCATCAGCAGTCAAGTTTATTGAGATAGTGACTCTTTTAAAATATTCTAGCACAGAAGCAGGTGTTTGGCTATAGATTTAGGGAATATCAAGGTGCTAGGAGGAATAATATTATCAGGCTTATTGCCCTATATCAGATTAGTTTATAATTAATTGGTTGCTACATTTTGTGTGTTGATAAAATACGGGTTTAATCCTTCTACTAAAAAAAAACCTTTTTGAGTAAAATGACAAATACAAACACTTGAAATTTTTTTTTAGATCATATCTACGATTGAACCAAGGACTTTAGATTCTTAGTCGGCCTTTCTGACCATAAAGACGTGGTCGGATTGAGATAAAAGGGGTAAATAAATGCTAAAATCTTTTATCCCAAATGTCAACGTTTATACTTAAGATCAATTTATCCTAAGGCTGTTAACACTGGAAACGTCATCGATTGAGTTCCAATAATAGCTATTAGTTATTACACACATGTAACACATTAGCGTAATTAGTACATAAGCATATAGCCCGAACGGATAGTAAAAATTGGTGCTAATAAAAAAAGTAGTAAAGAAACAAATGAAAATAAGCCTATGCAGACCTGTTTTTTTCATAAATCATACTTCAATTTCGTATCCTCAATATGTTAATTAAAATAACTTTAACGTTGGCTCAACATTTATCTCCACCCCCTATCCTTCGTGCTTCCTATATACCCGTCCCCCACTCCCGTGCCCCCTTCCCCTTCTTATAGCCAACTTGTCTCTTAACACAGTCCATTTTTAAGTATAATAGATTCTAGGTGGCACCTTAACACATTAACCCCTCAACCTCAAGCCACCGCTGTAGAAAATTTCCCTTAAAATTTTCATCTCTTGTTAGTAGTTGTGTGCGTTTTTAATATGTGTTATTGTGTGAGGAAGTCAAAGAGGGGTAAAAAAATTAACAGCTATATATATCCCTTAAGGCAACTTTAAAATAAATTAGCTTCATTTTTCCATTTATTTAATTTAAAATTAGTATGATGCTGATTTAACGAATTTCGGCATCATGCAGAACTTAATATAAAACTAGGTTGAAGTATTTCACCACAGTATTTAAGATAAATAGATATTACCGAGACAAAATATTTTCGTAAAAAAGTTTTTCTTTATATCTTATTTAAATTTAACGGGGTTTGTTTGTATTTTACAGCCTTTTGTAAAAGTTAACTCCATTTCAAACAATTATACTAATATTTATTTATTATTTGTAAATTATAATATTATTTCCTCACCCAACTTGTCATTTATAGTAAAATAAGGAAAAATGGCAACTTATAAGTGTTAATAATAAAGCTACCGAATAGTAAAACAAGCTACAAAGCTACGTGTGCGTTTAAGGGCTCGGGATTCTTTATTTAAAGGACAAGGTTTTTTTTAAACAGAAGCAAGTCATTTCACATCATAATAAATGCTGATCCAAAAGTCGCGCAACCCTGTTTTTCCAAGGATGTTTCTCGCAGAAGAACATGGAAAATGAGCATGTAGTTTATATGTATGGCAAAACTGCAATGTTAGTCCCGTGCTATGCAGGCCATGTGACCTTGAGACATTAACTAGGTCTAGCCAGTTTAGTTATAGTATTTGAAAGTTAATGATGAGTTTTTCAAGAGCAAAGCGAGTATTTATTTTAGAACATTACTAGCTGACCCGGCAAACGTTGTTTTGCCATATAAATAATTTTTAAGTAATTTCTAGTGTAGACAAAAAATAGCT